>PVJD01004822.1:0-127942 GCA_004026545.1 Mormoops blainvillei | reverse complement strand
TTGCCTTTCATGACTTTGAATACTTCTTTCTAGCCCCTTCTTGCCTGGAAGGTTTCTTTTGAGAAATCAGCTGAGAGTCCAGCTGAGAGGGAACTCCTTTGCAGGTGTGCTGCGACCAGTCAAGGCCTGATAGGTTCACAAGATTCAGGCAGATGGAATATTTACGGAGCCGTTGGGATGTCTAACATGCCTTTATTCAAGGGTGGGCAATCCATGCATGCATTGCAGCATGCAATATGCTGCGTGTCACACTGCATGTCACCTGTCCCCTCTGTGTGGTCCCCAGCAGGGGGTCCCTACCCCCCCCCCCAAACACTAGAAACAAACAAAACCAGCGGGGTACCAACAGATCTTATGCGACAGAGCTTCACACTATGCATGAGAGCAGACTCAAAGCTATGAGAACAGTTTATGGGACCCAGGCTCAAGGCTACGAGAACACTACTTTATCAGGCCCATTCAAGGTTGTGAGAAACTTCTTCCCTTGGTTACCCAGACACCTGGGGATGGAAGCCAGACTGCCTCCATTTACCGTACAGTAGGTGACTCTCTTCTTTTCTCTTGCTGCTTTTAAGAGTCTCTTATCTTTAATCTTGGATAATTTAATTATGATGTGTCTTGGTGTGTTTCTCTTTGGGTCCAACTTGTTTGGGATTCTCTGAGCTTCCTGGACTTGCATTTCTATTTCCTTCACCAGACTGGGGAAGCTTTCTTTCATTATTTTTTCAAGTAAGTTTTCAATGCCTTGCTATCCTCTTCTCCTTCTGTCACCCCTATGACTTGGATGTTGGAATGTTTAAAGTTGTCCAGAGGCTCCTCAGCCTCTCATTTTTTTGAATTCTTGTTTCTTTATTCTGTTCCAGTTGTTTGTTTATTTCTTCCGTTTGTTCCAAATAATTGATTTGAGTCCTGGTTTCCCTTCCTTCACTGTTAGTTCCCTATATATTTTTCTGTATTTCAGTTTGTATGGCCTTCGCTTCTTCCTTTATTTTGTGTCTGTATTCAGTCATTTCTCTGAGCATCCTGATTACCAGTGTTTTGAACTCTGCATCTGATAGGTTGGCTATCTCCTTGTTGCTTAGTTCTTTTTCTGCAGTTTTGATCTGTTATTTCATTTGGGCCATACGTGTTTGTCTTGGTGCACCTGTTACATTGTAAGGGCTGGAGCCTTAGGTATTTGCCAGGATTGGGCAACCCACTTCTCTTTGTTGTGGTGCGGTATGTAGGGGGAGCGGTCAAAGAAGGAATAATGCCACTTGCTTGGCTCTCGCCCCGCTTTGTCAGTTTGGTGTGCTTCTTGTGCCCTTCTGGTGTTGATTCCTGCATGGGTGGGCTTATGTACTTTCTTGGACCTCACAGGACACTCTGATGAACTCTCCTGTGAGATTGGCAGTTTCTCCTACCACTGCAACCCCCCCCCCCAATTTTTTTATAGCCAGAGGTTTCAAAGCTTTCTTTTCCAGCGCTGGACCCCTGGATTGGGCGGTCTGTTTCGCTCCCGAGTTGTTCCTCCCAGTTTATCCACATGTGAATGTGGGACCACCCACTCTTCCAGCCACCACTTCACCTGCCAGGCCTGCCAGCCACCTCCTTGCTAGGGGTCCTCTCCACCTGGCTGCCCGTCTCCGCCCCTCCTACCAGTCGGGATGAATGTTTCTTCTTCAACTCCTTGGCTGTCAGACTTCCATGCAGTTCGATTTTCTGGAAGTTCTGGTTGTTTTTTGTTTTTAAATTGGTTGTTATCCTTCTTTAGGTTGTGTGAGAAAGTGAAGCATATGTTCCTATGCCTCCATCTTGGCCAGGAGTTTTGAATTTCAGGGAGATCACAGTTAATTCTATTCTGGTACACATGTAAGTTTTTGGTTGGAGTTTTCCTAAGTCCTAGCTGCTCCTCTCACCCTCCCAGGGTTTAAATATGTGATACACCTTGATATCCTTCCAATAAATTCTTTTGTCTAAACTATTTCAGAATGGATTTCTATTACTTGTGTCCAAGAGTCCTAATAAATACTCATGGGAAGGGCCATGTCGAGGTCACAGCACGGCCAGGAAAAGCAGGCGGGACCAGAGTTCCTTCCCTGTAAACAGATGACATGGTACGAGATTATCAGAAGACTGCTTACCCCGTGGCTCAGTGGTTGGGCACTGTCCTGCGAACTGAAAAGTTGCTGGTTCTAGGGCACATGCCTGGGCTGCAGAAGGTCCCCTATTGTGGGCATGATTGGGGGCATGCGGGAGGCAATCGACTGATGTTTCTCTCCCTCTCTTTATCTCTTCTTCTCTTAAAAAATAAATATTTAAAATAAAGAAGATTGCTTGGTGGGCAAAAAATCAGAACAAGGGGATCTAACCATATGATTAGAGGGTTTGTTAGCAACCTGTTTTGAAAGAAAAATGCTTCATTGATAGGTTTCCATCCTTCTGGAAAGTTCTGCATTGCATTGTTTCTGTGGCTTCTTTTCTATGCTTTCATGACTGACACATAGTTCGCTCTTATTTATTTATTCAGCAATTAAAAAATATTTATGGAGCATTTACTGTGTTGCCAGGTGTCGTTTCAAGTACTAAGAATACAGTGTAAATAAGAAAAATGCCCTCCTTTTATGGAAGGGAAATCCTAATAGAATAGGATTATCTCTCTAGGTAATAACCCAATTAAAAATATATACTGTTGTGAGCCCTGACAAAGAAGACATCTACTAAGTGGGCTCCTGGTGACTAACTGGGCTCAACTTTCAAAGAACAGAATCAGCAACCATTTCTACACAAAGGCCTCTCACACAAACTGCACTTCAGGGAGAAGCTTGTACTGAACTACCCACTTCTGCACTGAACTGCCTGCCTGCACTGTGTTGCTGCCATCTGAGCCAGCCCTTATAAAGGAGTTCCTGGAATGTTCGAACCTGTAGGACTGAGAAGGCCCCCATTCAATAGGAGCTGCACAGTTCCAACCAACCAGCATGCCTCCAATCTGACCAATCAAGACACTGCCTTTGGTCCAATCAAACTGTGAGGATTTGGAGTCCTCATCTGCATGAGGATAGATCAATCAGGGACCAGGAGCAGGGACTTTTGTTTACATAAGCCAGCTCTCCTCTGGCTTGGAAAGCACACTTTCCCTTTCCACTGAAGGCTGGAAAAACTTCTCCCTGGATGAGCGGAAACACCAAAGATGTCTCTAGAGCAGAGTGCAGTGGACCAGCACAGGCTAGAGCAGAGTGGAGCAGCGCAGTGCAGCACAGCACAGAGCTGAGCAGGATTGTCTATCTGGAAAGGGACCTGGCCCCTGGGCTTCCCCACGGCTGTATTATTTTCACAGCTGTGCTGTATAACAATTGAGCAATTTTACACTGAATAAAGTTTCCTTCTTCTCTGCACCCCCAAATTGGAGGTTCTAGTTGGCACTGAAGTAGCACCAATAACCACTGGTTGACAATGTTAAGTATACCAAATCCAATAGCCTCTTCTACATCTATTTTATTTTTATAGGGTTGGATACCGTTACTTTGAAACTCTATCCTGCTCTTGGCTGTAAATAAGCCAAGAAGAGAGAGAATAAAAGTTGCAGTTCAGAGCATGCAGCTAGTTTGTGAAACTAGTTGGTCAATGACATGTTTCAGAAGCCTTTTTACAAAAATTGACACGAAGGCATAGTTCTTTTGAGTATTATAGATTCGCTTTAAATGCTTAGCTTTAAAGACCATTTGGGGTTCATTTTGTAATATGATGTAAGCTCAGTCATCGTTCCCTATATAGTGAATCAATTTTATGACTATAACAAATGTTCTATCCTTTATCAGATTTAAAAAAAATTTAAATTGACTTTAGAGCAAGAGAGAGGGGGAAACATCAATTTGTTGTTCCACTTATTTATGCATTCATTGCTTGATTCTTGTATGTGCCCTGATCTTGAATCGAACCTGCAATCTTGACATATCAGGATGATGTTCTAACCAAATGAGCTACCTGGCCAGGGCTATCATTGACTTTTTTTTCTTTTTAATTGTATTTTTTTCCCATTACCATTTATCCCCCCATACCCTCTTCCATCTCCACCATGCCCTCCCCACTGCAATCACCACTGATTTTTTTTATGCCAGCTCAACTATATACCAAATTCTCATACATAAAAGGTTTTGCCGAATACACTCTATTTAACTGGTCTATTTGTTTCTATGCTAATGCTATACTCTTTTAATTACATATCTTTGTAATGTCTTAATACAGTAGGTTTTTCAAAATTGTCTTAGTTAATTGTGGATTGTTGACCTTTAATATATTTTTTAGAATCAGTTTTTCAAATTCTGCAGTAAAATCTTGCCAGAATTTTTACTGGGGATATTGAATAGTCAATTTCTACATTTACATTAATTTGGAGAGAACTGACACAAAATGGTGTTTTGTTCCACTTATTTTGGTCTTCTTTAAAATTTCTTAATAAAGCTTTAAAGGTGATATGTATATTTTTATCCATATGCATACACACTGTTTTGGGGATGGTAAATATCTATGAAGAATAACAAAATAGAGTAAGATGATGGAGAGTGGCTGGAGATCACAAGAGGATGGGATTGGTCTGTGATGGTCTCTTTAACAAGGGTAACAGCAGAGAACTGGATAACATGGAAGAATGAGTCCTATGGAAGACCCGTGGTCACAACATTAAAGGTCAAGTAAATGGCAAGGGCAAACATCCTGAAGTTGTTGGGGCTCCAGGTAAAACAAGATGGCCATGGTGGCTGAACAAGGAGAGGGACAGGAGGTGAGGCTGGGAAGTCAGGGGCAGTTGCAGATCTTGAGGCCATGGTAAGGCTTCACATTTGATAGTTATGCGAAGCCTTTTAAAGGAAACTAAATTTAACTTTTGTAGTGGTTGCCCTAGAATTTGAGATACACATTTACAACAATCAATACTGGGATGAACATCTTTGCACATGCCCTCATATAGATTTGTGCTTGTTTACTTGGGGGCATATATCTCAGAGTGAGGTTTCTGAGTCACAGGGTGAACATGGACTTAGCTTCACTAAAGACAGCCGGTCGGTATGCTAATCCGCACTGCATGACAGCTCTCATCTCTCTGTCCACTTGAACATTCAGTATTACCATATTTCTGTTGTTTGCCAATCTGCTACACAAAAATTGGTATCTTGTTTTAATTTGCATTTCTTTGGTTACTAGCGAGCAAATGTTTTTCCCTAGTCACTTAAATCCATCTCCTGCTCATTCACTACCTCAACTTTCCTTGGTGAATTACAAATTCCCTATTAAAGGCTTAGTTTTCTGATTTTATTTGTTTAATTTTTATGTATATTCTAGATGGTACTGACTTCAGGAAGTATTTTAGAAAATTATTTTAATCTTACAATATAGGGCCAAACATACACATACTGATTACATGCTACTTTATTATAAAATCTTTAATTTATATGTTAATTCTTTAGGTTATTTTATTTTTTAAAAAAGTTTTATTCATTTTTAGAGACGGGAAGGGAGGGAGAAAGAGAGAGAGAGAGAAAAACATCAATATGTGAGAGATACATTGATTGGTTGCCTCTCACACACCCTCGGCTGAGGACTTGGCTGGTAACCCAGTAATGTGGCCTGAATGGGAATCGAACCGGCGACCTTTCTGTTTGCAGGCCGGCATTCTATCCACTGAGTACACCAACCAGGGCTGCTTTAGGTTATTTTTAAAAGTGTGTGTAAAGCTATGAATTTCATTTCAAGAGTAAAAGGGCAGCACAAAATGTTTCTTTAAAAAATGGTGTAGGTGGAAGGGAGGATATTGACTCTCACTTGGCTGGCTTTTGACATTTCTAAATATTTTTTTCTCAACCTATCACCCATTGATTAACTTCACCTACATTACACACTTTTAAAAAATAGCTTCATTAAAGTGTATTTCACATATCATATAGTTCACCCATGCAGAGGGTACAAAAATTGTGTAAAGACACACACACAAATTTGCCATGTAAACCATTTTAAAATGTACAATTCCGTGGCATTAATTATATCCACATTGTTGCAAAATCATCACATTATTTCCAAATTTTTCATTACCCCAAGCCAAAATTCTGTAACAATTAAGCAACAACTCCCCATTCTTCCTCCTCCCCTACCCCTGGTAACTCTGAGTCACTTTCCCTAGAAAGTTGCCTATTCTAGGTACTTACATAAGTGGAATTGTACATTAGTCCTTTTGTGTTTTAACATAATGATTTCAAGTTCATCTGTGTTGAAACCTGTGTCAGAACTTCATTTCTTTTTATTGATGAATAAAATTCTATTGTATATAAACACTACATTTTGCTTTTCCATTCATCTATTGATGAACAAAAGTTCTTACCATTTGTCAACCTCAAACATTAAACTATGAGAGTTTTCCATTTAAGTAGATTTAAAATATTTCAAGACCTTTCCCTTTAACCACCATAAAAGAGAGGTTTCCCTTGCCCCGTTAATTAGTAAATTTTCAGTGTAAGATCATATTTCTTATTTTATCCAATAGTATGTAATCCATTAGTGACATTAATGCCTTTGTACTCAAATGGTACCAGGTTTGGCTAGGGGTTGCCCGCCCCTCAGGTTGGCCCTTGTCCTTTGACATGTCTTCCGCTATTTTTTTTAGCTCTTTCTTACTTCTAAGCATAAGGTGCCCCAGGCTCCTCTTGTGCTTTTCCTGCCCTAGTCTTGAAATCAGTCATTTATTCAGGAAGTCAAACATGTTTTCAGTATTGCAATACTTATTTGAGAAGCAGGTTTCAAAACGATGTCATTTTATATTTAGTGGCAATAAATTTCTAGGGTCATTTTAAACATTTATCTACAATCCAACAAATCCCAAGAGATCCTAATCTTGGGATCAAGATTATCCCAATTACAATAGTTTTTAAGAATATAAACTAATGAGGCTGGCAAGGGATTTAAAAACAATATGGTTTTCAAACATGTGTAAAATAAAACACACCTCACCTAATTTTTGTATCTTTGTAAATACTTTATTCTGTTTCTAGGTCCAATGTTGAAATTTACATGTTATTTTAAAGACAACTAATATACAGTTCACTGAAATAAAATGTGTAAGAGGTTTATGTGACATAAGATACATATAAGAAAACCTTAAATGTTAACTTAATCTGCTCTTCTAGGAACATCAGGGCTTACAGAATTGATATTAGTTACTTGGTTCTGTAAGTTCTTGTTGATCCTTCCAGAGAGCATATTGCGCTATTGTGTCTAAGAAATTAGTGAATAACTAGGTTTTCCATTGTATCATAGTACAAAGCATTACTTCATTCTCAAGCCTTCTCACAGAATCCAGTATCTGTTTTTGTAAAAGTACACTTTTTTTTTTACTAAGTTTGTTAATGAAATCTTGTTAAGAAATTACTGAATCAGAAAGCAAATACAAGGCATCTTTGTATTACAAAGAAAATCAATGAAGACTGAAGAAGATAAACCTCTGGTACTTAACAAAAAACTCAAATTCTGGTATTTGGAGCAAAATTCCCACATGATCTTTTCCTAAAAAAGACCTTTTCCAGCTTGTTTCCAGACTTCTTTTACTCCTTTGATGCTTTCTTTTTTCACACATTTCCAGTATTCTTGAACACTTAGTTGCTGTGGTACCTGTTAACCAAAAGTCAAATTTAAGGGACTATTCTCTTTAAGGTTAAACATGATTTTTTACGTGTGCACTGCTACTGCTTATTTCCCACACCCCTCCAAAACATATTTGAGGTGGATTATGTTGTAAAAGGTGACTGCAACAGAACTGTACAATAAGGGTAAAAGAACAAAATGAATCTGATTAAAGATTATCCACAGGGTAACCAAGGAATGGAGATGACCATACGTGATTGGAGATTCCTCCCTCATAAGAAAAGGAAGACTTTGGTTGATCTTCTTTTACAATTGGTTTTAAAATATAATTATTCAATAATTTTTTTTACAGTATTTGCCCTTTCCTGATGAAGTTTATTTAGCTATGTGGAATAAAAATAAGCCTAAAAGTTTAATTTAACCTTGCACAAAATTAAAAAGAAACTATAGGTTATGATATATTTGATGAGAAGCTTTAAGAATATAATTCATTTAAGTGCTGAGTTAAAAAGTACTGTGTGGTTATTATATTATTTCTCTCAAGGAAACAAGGAAGTATAAGCTGGACAACACTGGGACTCTGGTGAGCACGGGAGCACAGCGCCACTGGAAACTCACTCACTGAAGCAGAATCTATTTCAGATTGTGTGTATGTCCTTTTCCAACTGCTGATTTACAGCTCTTCTCTTTAATGTTTTCTGAGAAATGGTAGAGGCTTCTGGGAATATTAAATTGTTAAATGCAAAGGTTGGTTTAATTTCCAGGGATATGATTATTAACTATGAGGTGTTGGATGACTACAAAGCTCATAAAACATGTTTGCTAGTGGAAATCATATTTGTTCATTTACCATAAGTAATGTTTGTGGCAGGACATGAAAGTACTTTTCTAGGTTGTAAATAGATTTGTTTTTGTAAACCCACCATATTTTCTCTCTCATCCTCTCTTCTGACCTAACTGCCTACTTACTACATGGTCCTTTCTGGACCTGGGTTTTCAACCTGCACACTGCCTTCCTGAGAGGGCTTCTAGCAGATTCTCATTTAAATTAAATTTTGGGTTTGATCTGTCCCAGTTATAGGCCATTATGTGAATTTGGGTGAATAATGATAATAGCTAACATCAACTGCAAGTGTCTCAGCCACTATACTCAGTATTTTACACTTAATTCTCATAATAATTCTTTCTGGTAGATCCTATCAGTTTCCTCACTGTACAGATGAGAAATCTGAGACTCAGAAAAATTAAGTGGCTTTGTAAGATTTGGTAGTTAGTTAACAGGTAATAGAGCTGGGATTTGAAACTAGGTGTGTTGGTCCTGACTGGTGTGGCTTGTTTGGGCAACGTTCTGCAAAGCAAAGAGTCACTGGTTTGATCCCCAGTTGAGGCATGGATGAGAAGCAACCATCAATGTTTCTCACATTGATTTTTCTCTGCCTTTCTCCCTCCCTCTAAAAATAAATAAAATCTTAAAAAAAAGTGCAGTTAGACACTAGGTGTGTCTAACTGCAAAGCCCAAAGTAAATTCTAGGCTATGATTTCTGAATAATGTTTTCTGATTAGTTTTGGATTTTAAAAAAAGACAAAGAAAAATGTTAGATCACATCTGTAGGAGATATCTCTTTATAAATGATGAAAACTCCACTTAAGATGACCCATTTCCTCAAATTCTAGGTTTAACACCATTCAATTACATGTACACATGTTATTTAAAAACTCAAAATCTGTTACCCATAAACCTCGATGCATCCTGTTTTTTAACACTCCAAGGAACTCTCCATGACTAAGACATTCATCACCATCCAAATCAAAGATCTTGAAGACAGTGTCCAAAATATTGTTTGAGAGCTCCTGTCCTGTAGCTACTTTCACAGCTCTCTTAAACTCTGCTAAAAAAGAAAACATACACCAACTCATCCACCATGTGAAAGAATCTAAGTAAAATTAACCTAATTTTCCATGATTTGAGAACTAAAAATAAATCTATTAATTATATGGGAAGTAAAACAAAAAGAAAAATATATATCAAAAAATGTATTCACATGTAAATTTGGCTGACAAGTGCCACAAAGTACTGTATTTTGCCGCGCATAATGCATCCCCGTGTATAATGTGCACCCATGTTTTTGTGTGCATTATACACTGGCTTGTCATACCCTGTATAATCTGTATCTTTATTTTTCCCTCAAAAATCTGGGCAAAAAGTGTGCACTACACACAGCAAAATATGGTAACTACGAGGGGCTGTTTTAATTTAACCAATGTTTCAAACACAAGTATTTAAACATTTCTTTCTCTCTCAGGGAAAATTATGAAAGTAAAAGCAAACAGAGTAATTGTGAAATATAAGTGTTGTGCTATAAATCCAGAATAACCTCAGTGAATTAAGTAAAAGGCCAGTCCATTGCTTTTACTGATAACTGGCACCTTGGTTGGGAACATCTAGTTTAAGAGATAATAAAAGTTAAATGACTCATAGAACTTACCTAGTCTGACAGGGCGATGAGCTAAGTTAAACATCTGCATGGCAATAGCAAAGTCTTCCAAGTGGGTTGTAAAATGACAAAATGACTTGAACTCATCCAGACTAATACTCTAATAAAACAAAAGGGAGTTTTTATTACAGTTGTGTAGTTACATTAAATAATCTTATGAAATAAGTGAGTCCTCTTTTCTATCATAAAGCTTATGAATTTCTATTTCCCAAGCAAGTCTATTAAAGAGTTTGATGCAGAATAACAAAATTACAGATTTTAGAGATTAGGATGAACCCCAAGAAATTAACGGCAGGGCACTGGGTGTGACTGCGGACTGCATGCTGAGTGAATGGAGTTGTGCAGTGCAAGACTTGGGGTGGTCCTGTGTTATGGACTGATTCTGTCTCTTCAATATTCATGTGTTGAATAACCCCCAATGTGACTATATTTTGAGATGGAAGGTCGTAACAGTGGGGCTCTAATCTGATAGGCCTGCTGTCCTGGTAAGAGACAGCAGGATGCTCTCATTCTATGTGTGGGGAGGACAGGCCTCACCGGACACCAGCCTTGCCAGCATCCTGATCTTGGACTTCCAAAGCTTCAAAACTGTGAGAAAATTAGTTGGTGGTTTAAGTCATCCAGTCTGTGGTATTAATGGCAGCCTGAGGATACTAACATCCTGTTAAGTGGCCTACCTCCTAGCTGTCCTTAATTTTATCAGTGGACATAGCACTGAGTTTTGGAGTTAGATGGACCTATGTTGAAATTCCCATTGTGCCATTTATTACGGCATTATATGTTAAAATAGGGTAAAATGTCAGACCATTCATAGTTCTTGATTTTTTAAGATCCCATTATAAATTAGTGACATTGGTCTATTACATGTGATACCAACATTTCCCCTCATTTTGTTTTTAATTTTGACTTTGATTATAATTTTTTGGGGGATGAGGGGAGTCAACAGACTTTTAATTTTTACATAGTATTTCATAAATTTTTTTCTTTAAAGCTTTTGGGTTCGCTTAGAAAGACAGGTATACCCACTCTAAGATGACTGTTTCCAAGTTTTCTTCTGGTCTTAATCAGTTTCCTTTTTCTTTAACATTTAATTCTTTGATCCAGCTGGAATTTATTTTAGAGTAATGAGTGAGGTAGAGACTTAACCTTCATTTTCTCTCTCAGGTGGCAGTGAATTGTCCCAATGCCATTTAATCATTCTTTATCCAACTAATTTGTAACATTAGCTTACACATACTAAATTTGTATTTGGGCCCATCTCTGGACTTTATATTCTGGTCAACTGGTATGTCTGTCAAATTCATTGCAACTGTTTTAGTAACCAATGGTTGATGATACATTTTAATATTGTGGCATTCTTTTTTTAAAAGACCATTTTTTTTAGAGCAGTTTTAGGGAGACAGCAAGGAAACTAAGGAAAATCATATTCCCCTGCCTCCTCAGAATTTGCTTTCATATAAATTTCATGGCATTTTTATTGAAACTTGTAGTGTTCAGCAGTGGCTGGTTCTCTTATAATTCCTGCACACAAGAAAGATCACATTTTGGAGCCTCCTTGAAGTTATGTTGGGTCATGTGATCAGTCTGGCCTGTAGCCAAGGGTGGTCATGTTTCCAGGACGAAACATTTAATTGCCAGAACATGACCTGCTCCTTTCTTTTCCGTGTACACCAGCCTCTGAGAGTGGTTTTTTTTTCAGATGGTGGAGCTCCAAGATGGCAGAGCCTTGAAAAGTCCAGGTCTCCAAGCATCGCATGGGTGGTCTCCCACCCACAGTGATGGAGATGTGGCATAGTTGAGAAAGAAGCCTTCACTGTGTGCCACAGTGATTTCAGGGTTAGTTTGTAACTGTAGCAAACAGGCTGTTCTGATTGGTATGACCGTACCACTTATGGACTAATTTAAAGGAGAACTACTGTATTTATAATGTTATGACTTTCTATTCAATCACAGGGAATATTTCTAAAATCAGATAAATTTTATTTCATATCCATCAAAAACTTTAAAGTTTCCATGTATTTCCAAATATTTCTATTGCAATTATAAATGCGATTTTCATTATATTTTATTAGCTTTTTCCTCACTATAAAAATAGCTTTAAAATTATATGAAAATACATGTCCATTTCAAAAAAAATTTTTTTTAGAATAATATAGTAAAAACAATACATAAAGTAAAAATCCCTTGAAATCTCACCACTGTACATTGTTTGACCATCATCATTTCATGCATTTCACAAACATAAACACACACATATGGTACTACATTTTCTGACCTGGAATTTTTACACAGGACATTTGTATTGTAACAGTCATTTTATTTAGCATTTATTGTTCTAATGGTTTTTTTCCATTTGATTCTCTTAGGTTCTCTAGTCATATAAGCACATCACATGCAAACTAAGACAACTGTCACCTCCTTTCACATTTTTATACTTTTTTTATCTTGTTAATTTGTACTGGCTAAGATTTCCAGAACAACAGGAAGTGATGGCAGTGACAGCACACATTCCTGTCTTATCTTGACTTTACTGGAAATGCCAAGTTCATGGCTGCTATACTGATTCTTAGTTGACGGTTTATTAATAAGAAAACAGTATGTACAGAACTTGCACTTTTTGTACTTATTTTTATACTTGATTTTATACTTAAACAATAGAGAGCAGCTCAGCCTTGGTTAGTTTGGAAATCACTTTATTTAATTATACAAATATGCTTAACATATTAGTTCAAGTTCATCACAAGCAAAACAAAAAGGCATACCAACCTCTCCTGCTGACAACTTCTCTCTCACATTTTTCCAATAAATGTCTTTATTTTCAGTGTTAGTGAAAAAAAGGAGCCACTCTGCAAAGTCTTCTTTTCGCATGAAACTCAAACCTTTAGAGAACTGAAGGAACTCCATTTCTTGGACCTCTGTCTGTAGATTCTCCATAAACCTAAATGTTAAAAGTAAAGAGCTGACAGAAGTGGCCAGTGGCTTTCAATAGTCACACCATCAATGGGGCTGTGCAAGCACCTCTGTGAGATGCACAGAACATAAATGGCATGGCAATGACTGTGGGAACTGAGCCCTGGCTGGTGTGGCTCAGTGGACTGAGTGCTGGCCCGTGAACCAAAAGGACTGCGGGAACTGGAGGGTCCAGCAGCTGGGAAAGCCCAACATCTGCTTCAATCTGACTCCCTATACTGTTTGTGCAAATTCCGCTTGGCAACCTACATTCTGACAAACTTAGACTTAAAAAATTGGTAAGCTGTTGCTTTGATACAGCCACAGAAAATGAAAACGTATGGAATACAGTATTTTTCCAATATAGAAAATTTATCAATAATCAGAGAAACTTAAAATTGAGTAGGGACACTGTTTTTAGAATGTTAATCATAACTGATGGTTCCTCATAGTTTTTAGATACCAAATTTGATCAATGTAATTAATGGTTTTGAATCATAAGCTTTTATTTACCACAAAGTATTTATAATCTTTTGGACAATAACATATGTCTATGTAACTCAACAGTCTTTTTTTTTTTTTTAAATAAAAACAAATGGTCCATGCCTCTGTTTTGTCAGTTTATTTTGTTCATTAGGTTCCCCACATAAGTGGGATCATATGGTATGTCTTTCTCTGACATATTTTACTCAGCATAATAATCTCCAGGTCCATCCATGCTGTCAGAAAACGTAAGATTTCTTTCCTTTTTACATCTGTGTAGTGTTCTATTTTGTAAATGTACCACAGCTTTTTTGTCCATTCATTGCATGGACACATGGAATAGACTGACAGCTCACAGAAGGGAGAGGGCGGGGGAACTGGATGAAAGAAGGTAAAGGGATTAGCCACAGAACATATATGCATAACTCACAGACAGACAACTGTGTGGTGATGGTCTGAGGGAAGAGGCGAGAGAGCTGGGTACAGGCAGGTGGTGGTGGGGGGGGGGGTTGGGGGGAAACCGGGACATCTGTAACAGTGTCAACAATAAAACTAAAGAAAAAGAAAGACGTGGCACTTGGATCAAACTGTCATTAACAACTTCCTGAGAAATGTACAAGTTGAAAGAATATCAGGTTAAAAAAATACCTTCTTTGAACAAGAACCCAGAAATGCTGCACCTGATTTACTTACAACCTAAATCATGTGAAAAGCATGATTATCTCCATGAGCTTTAACATGCTGCAGATTCCTTACTCACCTTTCCACATGTTCAATGATCTGTACTCTCTGTCATGTCACAATGTAGTGGGAATAAACATGGGTGAAAAGAGACCCAGTCCAGTGGGAGGAGAGCTGCCACTTGTTCCTTACACCTTAGAAGTCGGAGGGGAGTTTGATTTTAGGTTTCTATCTGTGGTAGGTGAGAGTCTGAATGTATTCAGTATACATATTTTTCAATGCTATGTATCTTTTGGGGTCAAAGCAGAATTTTATGTAAAACTTGAAGCATTTCAAATTTGGACTGAACAAAATCTGATAGGCTTCATCCTTTGTTGTACTGTGTACTGTGATGACATTCAATTTTTTATTAGGATTGTTAAAAAATGCTTTACTTGCAAACAAGTGTACAATGAATTAGGGAAGTAGAAAATATGGTATAAGAACATGAATAACTGGTTCCTTTCCTTTTTCTTCATGCTCTGAGGCTGAAATATTATACTTAATTGCTGCTAAACTACACATTGTCTGGTTTAAGCTACTTTCATTTTTAACTAATTTACTACTTTTGGAGAACATAAGTATGTTATATGATAATAATCTTCCTAAGTCTAAAATCACATCTCTTGTTACGACATGAAAATCTGGAATATGATACTGAACATAATACATGAATTGAAGAATTTATAATACATAAGGCCACCAGCTGCATTCTGAACACATTTAAGTAGTTTATCAGTTAGTGGGCTAACTGGAAGCCCTGGGAAACTCTGCTTCTCCATGGCTGGGTGCCCGGGCCCTGTGTGCTGGAGCTGGCCCTTAGCAGCTGTGAGTGTGGACTGTGCGTGTGTCATCCACCTCTGCTTCGTGTTGGGCAGCTTGAGATCAGCTTGCTGGAGTATTCACATCACTAATCTTAAGTGTTACAAGACTAGGCGGTTCTCCCTAAAGAGCTGAGCATAAGATATACTTACCAGCACACTACCTTGGCGTTTATGAAAACTTCATGAATTTAGAATACCCTCTACTAATAAGTGGTATTTCATGAGTTAAAATAATCCCAGTCTTAAAAAGTACATCGGTGTCAAAACTTGAGACCACTTTTCTTTCCTTTGTAACTACTTCCTTGATATATCTTAAGTCATAGAATTATTTTCACCTTTAAGAATTTATTGAAATAAAAAAATGAGGTCAAATGTACCACACCAGAAATAAACTCAGGGGTTACTTCTGGTCACTATTTCTAAGGCTAACTATCTTCAGAGTTTAAAAGAATGAACAGAAATGCAGAAGAAGAAAAGGCCCCAAATAAAGTAGGAGAGAAGAGGGAAAAAGAATCAGGAAAAACAACAAAACAGAGGCACTGTTACAGAGGGGTAAATGCCATCAACAGTTGCCTAAGTAGACTGAGCATTCCTGAACAATACATATGCTGATAAAGAACTGAATTTTCACATTTAAATTATTTATTGATTTCATAACAATAAATAAACAACAAAATTCCAGGAGGCAGAACTTAAATTATACTTGTTTTTATTTAAATGGCTAAGTGGTATTCCTGTTGGGAAATCCAATGGCTAGTTGTAAAAGTAGAAACGACAACAAAACAAACAAAAACAAAACTAAAAACAACTCCCAAACCACAAATTTATCCACATGTTCCCTCATTAACTGCTAAGTTTCTCTTGACATGTGCTAGTATCTGTTTAATATGCCTATCTCTCTGGTGCACCTACCCACCCACGGGGGACCTGTGGGACTAACTCTTTTATAAACTTTGTGACCTCTTACACCTCTTAAGACAACCCTGGGTCTAAATATCTCCTCTTCAGTTTCTGAAGCCTATGACACTGGGCCTTAATTTCATCAAGTCCCAGTCATCAAAGGGAAGACTACCTGTCCCAAGTTTTCAGAATAGGTAAAACAGTACATGTAAAACACTTAAACACATGCCAGGCACATGGTAAGTAGTATTTGACAGTAGCTTGGGATGGCACTGCACATGTTTGCAATTATCTTTCCCTTTTCATCCTACTTAAGGCCAGGCTCAGCTCTTCATTGCTTTGGCTGCTCTCTTGCTCCTTGGACTTTTTTTTTTTTTAATGTAAACCATAATTTTCACAGTCATATACTATAGATATTGTACTAGTGTCATACAGTAGGATACTTGACTAGAGTGGCTTAGATAGTATTTTCAAGGTCATGTGGATGAAATCAGAATTTAGACTCAAGTGTGCCTAATCTCAAACACCATGGCCTACTACTTTCCAAGCATGTCTAGTGTTTTTTAAAAATTCAAATGATATATTATTTATGCTATTACAGTTGCCACTATTTAACCCCCTTTGCCCCCCTCCACCCAGCCCCCCACTCCCTCAGTCAATTCCCATACCACTCGCTGTGCATGTCCATGGGTCATGCATATATGTTCTTTGGCTAATCCCTTTACCTTTTTTCAACCAGTCAGCATCTCCTCCTTCCCCTTTGACAGCTGCCAGTCTGTTCCATGTACCCATGCCTCTGTTTCTATTTTGCTTGTTAGTTTATTTTGTTCATTACATTCCACACTAAGTAAGATCATATTTCTCTTTCCCTGACTGGCTTATTTTACTTAGCATAATAGTCTCCAGGTCCAACCATGCTGTCGCAAAAGGTAAGAGTTCCTTCTATGGGACACAGTGAAAGCAGCTTTGAGGGGAAGTTCACAGCCCCTTGGGCTTTGATGGTCTTCTTCAAGTGTGGCTTGAAGAAAGCCATACCCATGGCTGCACATAGCGGTAACAACATAAAACTCACTGTCTATACCTTTATTGGGCCCTCAACCTTTCCAAAAGCCTCTGCCAGCATGGAAAGCTATTTTTCAGTTTACACTGTGCCTATTTCAAGCCATCCACACCCTCTATAAATCTATACCATTGGCTCTGTCTGTCTTCAGTAGATGACCATGCCCCAACTTCCTAGGGAAGTTAGAAATCATTATTTCAGAAGTTCTCTCATTTTTTTTCTAAATAAAGAGTTTATTTATTTTTAGAGAGGGGGAAGGGAGAGAGAAAGAGAGGGAGAGAAACATCAATGTGTGGTTGCCTCTTGCACATCCCCTACTGGGGACCTGGCCCGGAACGCAGGCATGTGCCGTGACTGGGAATCGAACCCGCCACTCTTTGGTTCCGAGGCTGGCACTCAATCCACTGAGACACACCAGCCAGGATGGAAGTTCTCTCATTTTCTTGCTATTACTACAAAAATGTGACAGCACTCAGAAAAGGGGATGGCTAACTTATCTACTGGTCATCTAAATTCTACCTCTATTCCTGTGTTTCCTCTTCTGCAGGACACTTATTCTTCTGGTCATTCTGATTCATTCCTGTATTGTTTCCTCTTTACATCATCATCTAATGTGTGGGGAAAAACTGTCATATGCTCCCTTTCTGTTAATGCCTGCTTTCTCTTCTTTTTTAGTAGTCAACCTTCCTCGAAGAGTTACTATTTACTTCTCTCCTTACCTCCTGCAATCTGGTTTCTACTCCCATTGACAAGGTCTGAGCTACACTCATCTTCTTTCTTCAGTTGGTTCTGACTTGTGTTCTCCAGCTCAGTAGACATGCATCATCCCATTCATTCACTGGTTCCACTCAGAAACCAGCATTACCTGACTTCTGCTTCACGCGTGCTCTACCATCTCCAGGTACTATTAACTCTTTCCCTGAAATAACCCCTCGGACTCCTCCATTCCTCTCTATTCCCACTCCCACCACCTCAGTCTGCTCACCACCACTTCTCTGTCAGCAAGGCAGCTGCTAACCTCCCTGCTTTCCTTTGATTTCCTCAGCTATCTACCCGATCTGACATCACCTCACTCTCTTGTGGTTCTCTGCTGTTCTCACCACGGATTAAAAAGCCTTCATAATTTTGCGTGTTTACCTTTCTAACCTCTTTTCTTGCTAATTACCCCACTGCCATGTTTTTTTCTTGTCATACATATTATTTTATCTATTTAGTAATCATTGAATTCAGACAACACTGGGTTGGTAATTCTTACCAATTTTGCAAACATGAATTCTTTTCCTGACTGGAAAATTAAGAAAATTAACTACCTGTAGAGAGCAACAGTCTATCATTACAACGATTAAACCATTCTGAATAATGATAGCAGACAAAATATTTTTGAGAATTTTTTCTTAGATTAATATTCATTGTGTATTAGCAGTACCACAGAATAAATACATTTAGTACTAAATATTCTATATATTATCAGTCAGTGTACATCAAAATTTAGGGTAGAAAAATAGATGGTGAGATAGTGTTTCTTCTCATGTCCTTTAATGGGGGATAATCTTTGCCAGGGCCAAAGATTAGATAAAAACATCAATATTTTGTAAAGTAAAATTTGACTTGGAGATTTAAACAAAATTATTGTTTTACTGGAGTGCAAAACAGACTTAAAATTTTTTTTTAAATCAGGTTTTTAAAACCTGATGATATGTTCATGGATCCCAGAGAGAGGAAGGGGAAGAGAGAAGGAGGATTGGGGGGAGGGTGAGAGGTGAAGGGCGAGGGAGGGGGGAGAGAGGGGGCAGAGAGAGGGGGAGGGGGTGGAGGGGAGAGAGAGAGAGAGAAAGAGAGAAACATCCATCAGCTGCCTCCTATATGCACCCCAACTGTGGATCAAACCTGCAACCTTTTGGTGTACAGGATGATATAGTCCAGCCACCCAAGCCACCCGATGAGGCCCAGACTTTTAAAATAATTGTTTTTTTCCTAAATGAAAAGTCTACATTTACTAAGAAATGTTTTGCCCAAGCAATTCCTACATTCTTTTCTGTGAATGAAGAACTTAAATTTATTTAAGTTTCTATAATAATAATGAATGACAAAAAGTCTGGAATACTGTTTGTTAAACTTCAATTATCTTTTGCTCTGTATACTATTATTGCTCTATACTATTACAATACTTCAGGTTTTTTGACAAGTTAAATCACATTACTGGCATTATTTCCAGAAGGCTTTATAAAGACTAGGGATCCTGCATAAAATTCTCATATATTCTCAATAGTTTATTTTTTTTAATGTTTTATTGATTTTAGAGAGGAAGGGAGAGAGAGAGAAACAATGATTTGTTGTTCCACCCATTCATGCATTCATTGGTTGATTCTTATATGTACCCTGACCAGGGACTGAACCCACAACCTTGGTGTATTGGGACAATGCTGTAACCCACTGAGATAACTGGCCAGGGCTTCAAAATTTTGTCTTAAATGACTATTAAAAAGTACTGAATTTTCAAATTAAAAAATTGGTTAACAAAATAAAACAGAAATTGTCTGTGATAAAAAAATTAAAGTTCTCTGTTCTAACGAAAACAAAAACAAAAACAAAAACAAAACCCTTCTTTCAGAATTTTAAGTAGTCAATTCCTGGGAGAAAAAAGATGCTGGGAAATTTGTATTTTCATTTTAGTTTTGATTTGTTTTCTTTGGGAAGCTACCAAAGAAGCTACTTGAGAGCTCTACCTGAGAGAGACAGCTGAGGAAATGCAAACTGAAAGAAGCCCTTAGGAAGCATCTGGCAGCTGGGCAACAAGCTGTGAGAGGCCTTTGAAAGTCATGGAATTGACATGAGCTCAGCATGCATTCTGAGTGCTGACCACATGTTAAGTTTTGTGTGCTTCAGAGACACTATTTCATCCAACTCTCAGGCTCGCCTCAGATTTTTCTTTAAAAAAGAAAAGTAAATCTTGTACAAATTTTAACAGCTTCAATTGTAGATACAGTCAAATAAAAATTTGCATTAACAACTGATAGAGCTGGTGTCATGGGATCAGTGAACTGGGCTCCTTTTTCCTGCTCAGGCTGTAGACTTGAATGGTCTGCAATCTCCGGAAGTGAGAGTTTATTTATACAAGCCATCACTGTCCTTGGAGGCACTGTTATTAAACTATTAGGATGATATACCTGTAATACATATGAAGAAACTGAGCCCCTAAAAGGTTAAGTACCTTGCCTTGGGTCAGAGACGAAGTAGGGGCACCAGGCTCTGAACCCTGTCTTAGGTAGTCTGATGCTGGGGATGGGGTGGAAACTCAGGCCTTTGGCCCTTGTGACAGGACAAGTGTGAAGGTTCATGAGCTAGGGGTGGGATGGGATGGCAGGGAGAACAGGTCTGCATCTTCCTGCCTGCAAACCCCGTGTCAAGCCTTGATATCAGGTCAGCAAGCTGGGAAGCATGGCCGTGTGCTGGGCTGCTAGGAGATCCCAAGCACCTGCTTGTGTGTACATCAGCTATAGGTCATTGGTTAGATTCCTGGAGCTGAAACCCAGTCAAGCCCAACTCCGGTCTGGAATGTAGCAGAGGTGAGTGGGCATTCTGCTTCACCGTGGGTAAAAAGAAGCCCAGGGGCTGACATGTGCAGGTTGTGCCCTTGTGCTCAACACTGCAGTTGAAACTGAAGACTTCCAGGACCTATGGCAGTCATCTGTATTCTCTGTAGCTTCCACCAAACCAAGCCTGGCTTAGAGCAAGGGCTTGAAAATGTTTGCAGCAGTCTGAGGGCCAAGGAAGGAAGGTGCCCAATGGGTCTGTCTTGTTCTACCCTCCCCTAAACTTGGTTGGGCTACTGCTTCCACCAGAGGGACAGTCAACAACCTCCAGAATTTGAATAGCTGAGCCCAAGTCCATCTCAGGTTTTCCATGTGGGGGTAGAATAGTAATGTGAATAAAAAGGGAAAGAACAGAAGATCTGGGAGGAAAATATTTGCATGAGTTAGAGTATCTCTTTTCTGTTATTAGATTATTATAAAATTGATTATTAGCATTTATAGTTTTATAGTTTACTTTTACATTTACTCTATTCTGTAAAGCAGACAGGACAAGTATCACCACATAAATTTTTTAAAGGCTAAAAGAAGGTACAGTTGACCCTTGAACAATGTGTAAACAATGCAGTTAAGCTTGCATTGTTTAATGGTCAACCAAACTCAGGTGTTTCTTCTGTTTTTATTTATAAAATTTCCCTACATGAATATAAATATTTGCATTTACCTTCGAAATTCTCTATAATGAAGTTTTCTTTCTCCTCTTTTTCCAAAGAAACGTATCTGAAGGGTTGTGTTAATTTCGGGTTCTTTCACTTTTGGTTCCTATAAAAAATGTTACAGTAATTTCAAGTAATTATAACCAAGAATGAAAATAGATCCTGTAGCCTGACCTCCCAGGAGACTATTCACAAAAGACTCTTGTAACAACAACAACAAAGGTGGAAAAGGGGCAGCCATTCTGTCTGTTTGTCAGCCTAATATTCTGTAATCACCTTTGCTCAAGCAGAAAAAAAAGGAGGGCTATAATACTCAAAATACTTAAGGTGGACTTCAGCAGTAAACAAAATTTTAGAAATGTTCATACCTTTTGATCCAGCAATTGAATTTCTGAGAAGTTACCCCTCAGATATATTCACATATATAAAAAATAATATAATCACATAATTATTAACTATAGCATTATTTGTAATATCAAACACTGGATATATTTAAACATCTTTCAAAAGGGGAATGGCTACATAAATTGCTACATCCATATAACAAAGTACTATGGAGCCATTAAAAAGAGTAAGATACTCAGATACAGTGAAGAAAAACAGCAGAGTGTGGAACAATGTATAGTATGTATGCTACTGCTTGTATGAAAATGGGAAAAGGATATACAGATATATTTAGTTATATATATGTATGTGTATATATATGTATGTATGTATATATGTACACTTACATATGCATAAAAGAGCTCTGGAAGATTACACAGGAAACTGACAAGCACACATTGCTCAGGGAGAAGTGCTAACTGGGAGGAAAATTCTACCCTGCATACATACACCTTGTTAAACCTTACATACACCTTATTTTGAAGTCTACTCCACATGAATGGAGCATATTTACTTAAAATGTTCAGAAAAAATAAGTTACTGATAATTTTCCCAAGTATTTGGGATTCTTGTTTGAACAAACACAATAGAGAAGCTAATATAATACCACCTGTTTGGAAATGTTTGTCTGTACATACCTGGCGTTCTGTTTCATTAGTTATTGGCTTCAAGTCATCCTGTTTACTTATGATTTTCTGCAGCTAAAAGATGGCAAACATGATTTAGATGTGTGTCTACTGGATTTTTCAAAATAACCTAAAAAAAAAGATGCTATGTTTTTGTTATAAAATATATACTAGATATTTTAAAAATATTAACTGAAATTCTTATACTGTAACTCCTGTTATGTTTTTTCCCCCAGATATTGTAAGCATCAGAGGAGAAATAGGTATGCAATTATTAACATTATTACTATTACAATCTGGGTCATTTTTTTTCTCATAAAGAAAGCCAGCTTAATACAGGGCAAAAGTAGCTTTACAGTTGTAATACAGATAAATAATGCAATAATTATTAAATAATAATACAAGAATAAACTGTGTTTTGCATACTCACAACTGTAAACTCACTGTTGCCCACCTCGGTGTATACATATTCTAAGGGCATAATTCTATAGAAACTTCATGATTACTTTTATTCTTCAAGAGAAATTTTATTCATAGTTTTCTGCATCACTGAGAGTTTATGGCAACATTTTCAAGTGAATAACTCTTAAAAAGCAAATTATATCACATTTTCCTTTATGCATTTATAAAGCATTAAGGTAATTTAAAGACCTACATTTCTACCAATTATAAATTGGTAATAGGACCCTGAGACTGAGTACATTAAAAAACCTACCTTTTGGAGTCATTTGTACCAATCCTCAGGTGGAAAGCAAATAAAAAAAATAAGTTTTTAAAAAATTAAATGTATACAAAATCTCAAACTATAAATTTAAAACAATTAGGAAATAAACCTTCATCCATTTTTTTCTGGGCTATTTCTTTGTTAATAGTTTAAAAATTGCTGCAGCTAAATTCCAAAATTAAAAACCTCAAATTTAAATGCTTCTACTGTGTTTATTTTAGGCAAGTGCTTATCTCTATTTCTCTAAATCCCTCAGACTTTCCAAGATGCTCCTTCTTACTTTAGGGAGAAAAGTTGAAAAGCTTTATATTTGTTTTATCCTTTGTTTTTTAAGTTGACAATCAAATAGTGTAATGCCAAGTTCAATATCAAACATTTCTCCCTAATGGTGCTCCTTTTCATTCCTCATACTGGAAATACGGATCCTGTTTTTTTTTTAATACTAAAGTATAATTGACTTACAATATTGTATATATTAGCTTCAGATGTACAACACCATGATTCAGTATTTATACACACTGCAAGGTGATCACCATGATAAGTCTAGTTACCCTTTGTCACCACTGAAAATTATTACACCATTACTATGTTCCCTATGCTGTTTGTTACTTCCTTGTAACTTATTTTGTAACAGGAATTTTGTATTCCTTAATTTCCCTTATATGTTTTGCCCATCTCCCCAATACCCATCCTTCTGGCACCACCATTTTGTTCCTTGTATCAATGAGTTGTTTCTGTTTTGTTTGTTTGTTCATTTGTTTTATATTTTAGATTCTACTTGCAAGTGAAATCATATGGTATTTGTTTTTCTCTGTCAGAATTATTTCATTTAGCATAATACCCTTCAGGTCCATTCATGCTGTCGCAAATGACAAGGTTTAATTCTTTTTTATGGCTGAATATTTTTAAATAAGCCACTGTATATATACGTACCATACCATGTCTTTAAAAAATTTTATTTATTTATTTTTAGAGACAGGGGAAGGGAGGGAGAAAGAGAGAAACACTGAAGTGTGAGAGAAACAATTGATTGGGTTGCCTCTCACACACCCCCAATCGGGGACCTGGCCTGTAACTCAGGCATATGGGATCGAACCAGCAACGTCTCTGTTTGCAGATGATACCCAACCCACTGAGCCAGGGTTCATATCTTTTTAAAAATCGTCTATTGATGGACACTTAGGTTGCTTCTGTATCTTGGATACTGTAAATAATGCTGCAGTGAACACAGGGATGATGCATATGTCTTTTTGAATTAGTGTTTTGGATTTCTTCAGATAAAAACCCCAAAATTGCTGGTCTCGTGACAGTTCTATTTTTAATTTTTGGAAGTATCTCCATACTGTTTTCCAAAATGGTTGCACCAATTTACAATCCCACCAACAGTTCACAAGGGTTCAATTTACCATGTCTATAACAATTAAAAAAAATAAAATTAATAGATTTATTCATAAAATGATTATAAATTTTTATAGACAATTCAAAACTTCTTCTTTTATTATAAGATACTTAATATAGTTATAATCTTTACATAGTCATTGTCAAATAGTTACAAATAAACAAAGATAGCAAGCAGGATTAGTTCACGGACATAAGAATTTTTTAGGAGACTTATTATAACACTGGCTTATTCTAACATGTTGTGAAATTTAGAACAAGGGCCTGTCCTGAAGTCTATCCAATGGGTTTAGTGCCAGATAAAGCCTATCATGCCAGAGTCTTCCCTAAAACATTTTAGTTTGGACTCAGGGAGATGGTTATATCAGGTTCTAGTGTACTGTGAAGATGACAGTACTGTGCAGTTAGCTTTGCAGTAACAGATCCATTTGAAAAATCATAAACACTCTGTACCCAGGTATGCATTCATGCCAGAAGGTGTCTCTGGTCTACTAAGACACTTTCTAAAGTAGTTGTACATGACGTGGATTCATGATAGCAACGTACTAGGTACCCGTTATGTGACCAAAGTTCTGTTTTAAGTGTTGGGAATATAGTGGTTAAGGATAGATAATGTCCTTGCTCTCACTGAACTTATATATTCTAATGGACTACATGTAGCAAACAAATGAACAAATAAGAAATTTTAGATAGTACTGAATGCTATGACTATAGTAAAATAAAAGCAAGGTGAACAGGATTCAGGACTGCTGGGGAGAGGTTGCTGTTAAGATAGGCTTACTTGGCCCTGGGTAGTATGGTTCAGTGGGTTGAGCAATGTCCCACAAATAGGAAGGTCAATGGTTTGATTCCTGGTCAGAGCACATGCCTGGGTTGTGGGCCAGGTGCCCAGTTGGAGGTGTGCGAGAAACAAACAATCAATGTTCTCTCCCTCTCTCACTTCCTTTCCCTCTCTCTAAAAATTAATAAATACAGTCTTTAAAAAAAAGATAGGCTCATTCTGGCTAGTTTTCTTTGCAGACATGACATTTGGGCTCAGATCTGAATGACTGAAAGCTACCAAAGGCATGGGAAAAGGATATTTTAGGTAAAGAGGAAAGCTAAGTTTCTGGTAGAAACAGGGTATTCTGTTAAGACAAACAGCAAGAAGGTAAACTGGTTAGACACAAGTGGTAAAAGAAGCGGGAGGACACATTCACCAAATACAAATTCTGAATGTTTAAGAAGGTACTGCCACAGTTTACATTGATCCATATTTTTAATTTCAGGCTGAAAATGGAGAAAAGTATGTAAGGGTAACTTATTTTTGTTTGCAGATCATGAAGCTTAAATTCTGACAGAAACAGTATTCCAAAATCAAGAAGAAAAAATTCTATTGAAGGCTTTCGTATTTATTTAATAATAGCTCCAGGAGGTGTATTCCAAATGGCAGATTTTAACACTGCTGTATGAGGCACACAGTCCTTCCCACCAGGATGGAACGATGTGATATAAAGGACCACCAAGGGGAAATGTGCGCTGGGAAACAGACCTGTCATCAGTCTGTTGTTTAAAGAAATTATACTAAAACCCTGGCACTTATGTCAAAGAAGCAAGTGTGCCACATATAAAGGTAAATATTAAATCAATCAACTATTACAGGCTCTGATCACTGCTGGTGTTATTATCTCACAGGGAACAGCATATACAGATAGTTGCTAATTCACTTATTCTTGGGGTAAAGAAATAAGCAATACACTTACCAACAAAGTTTCTAGATCTGGATACGAATAAAACACAAATGTACCACAAAAGACCAAAGTAACAAACAGAAGCAATTTAGATTTTAGGACAGTTTCATAAGACTTTATTTTAATATAGTTTATCATTACTTTTGTGTTCGCTGTTCAAATCACTTTGTTATATCTATGTTTTCAGTATTAAAGTAATTCTTGTTACTTTTCTAGCACTTATGGTAGGAAGGACACTAAATAAAATTTACTGGGGAAACATTCAGATAAGTGCTCCCCCTTAAAAGCACTCCCCTCACCCTTTCAATATGCTTATCTCATCTGAAAAGAACTGTTCAGTTCCCCCAATAAAATTTCAAATACAAGATGCTACATACTTAGGTTTCCTAATACAAGACAATGGATGTGAAATAACTATTTAAATAACTAATGTAAATGTAGTTTTTTCTCCTCTATGCTGTTATTTTAAATTGACATGGCCAATGGATTATCACTTTTAGTGTTGTTTCTAAGATCAGCACAAACAACCTTTGTTTTTTTTAAAAAGATTTTATTTATTTATTTTTAGAGAAAGGGAAAGGGAGGGAGAGAGAGAGAGGGAGAGAAACACTGACGTGAGAGAAGTATCCATCAGTTGCCTTTCATGCGTCCCCTGATGGGGGACTGAATCCGCAACCTAGGCATGTACCCTGATTGGGAATCAAACTGGTGACCCTTCGCTTTGCAGTACGATACCCAACCAACTGAGCCACACAGATCAGGGAAGCACGGAGAACCTTTTATAGACTTACACAGTTGACCTTTAGAACCTTAAATTAAAAAAAAAAGAAAAATCAATGATGTATCCTAACATAGTATTTTTCTTGTTTTCTTGATTCATGGGTTTGATTATCCAAGAATTTTCCAGACATTTAAGGAAAAAACTGTAGATTTCCAAATGTATTCCATAAGTACAGCATTTTAAACTATTCTGTTAAAAAACAGTATCTGAGAAACTTTTAAAGTAGGTATGCCTGACAGTTTCAGGGGGAGAGGCCATGGAAGGCAGGAGACCTCTTGCCTTTTTCAGTTTCACATTTGGTGTGGCCTTTCTCTGCAGGTTGTCACTCAGCTCTGGGCTACCATCATACATTACAACAGTGCATCACAACTCTGGTCCTGGAGAGTACACCCCCTGTGATGTTACAGGGGTGTTACTGTGTCTGCTTCATGACATGACCTCCAACTTTCCTATTCCTAGAGAATGTGTGGATAGCAGGTTCTGATGCCTTGTTGATTCCCAGGAATAAAAGCAGGGCATTTATCCAGGTCTAATGGAATGAACAAACTCTAGCAGTTAATTAACCCAAAGAGAATTTCACAGCCTTTTCATAATTATTGACCTCTACTTGGGTAATAATAACAATCTTAAATATCTCCTGTTCTTGCAGCTGAGGTGGACTGAGGTGGAATGTATTGGTACCTTGTGATTTATGACACTGGAATCTCATGTCCAGTATGTTGCAGTCATGTTTTCTTCCTGAAACTAATATAATTAATTTCCTTCCTTAATCACCAAACATCTCAGAAGAATAATTCTTATCCACTGCCATCAATCTTGCACTTCCTGCTCACTCCTCATTAGCCTTTTTGGCTTGATCCCTACCACTCTTTTGAAATAATTTCTGTAATGGCTCCCAATGACCTACAAAGCTTAAGGGGCTCTCTACTCCATCTCTATCCTAATGACTATTCTTTAAGAGGATGATATGAAACACCGCCTCACTGTCCTTTTCTTAAGATTCCACTATGCATGCCCTCTGGGCTGTTCTCTCCCTTTTTTGGTACTTGGCTTACTACCTTCTTTTCCCCAGCTTCATTTTTGGGTTTCTCAGCCTCAGCTTGGCCTCTTAAATTAAACTGTTTCAAGAATCTGGTCTTATTCCTCTTCACTTGACATTCTCCCCTGTGAGGTCACATACTTTCATGGCTTAAATCACTTTATTTAATTTATGATCAGAATTCCTGATCCTGGCCACATTATTTTTTTCTAGACAGCTTCTTGCTACACTTGTCATCTCTACAGGGATGTCCTACCAGTTTATCAAGTCAATGTTTCCAAGATCAGAGTCAAGATCTTTTTTAGCCCATTCCTTTAAATTTTCCTTCAAATGGGCAGGCTGATATTGAGGCAGGAGCAGGCTCCAGAAATGGGTCGATTTTGAACCAAATCATGGCATCATCTTTAAACTGGGAACACCACTACTTATTCTGTAGATTGCTGTAAGATTCAATAATGTGATGTAAGTTGGACATACTAATCCTCAGTAGGACCTAGTCTTCTCTTAATTAGTAGTGTCGACATTCCTAGTTAGGCTGACTTCTCGTCTTCAGTTCTTTAATCCCCTGGAAGCCAGGTCCCAGGAGTAGCCTAAGGAGCCTCCTTTCCTCCAGCCTCTCTTCTTAATTCACCTATCATATTTTGGCCAGAGATGAATTTTTGGAGCAGTGAGGTGCAATTATCTCCATAATGACTGCCCACTAGACTGAAATATCTTGTTATTGTCCTGCCTACATAATTCATCATTTATAGTTTCCAGTTTCATTTTCTTTCAAGTGCCACAAAAATGTACAAAGAGGTGAAATTAAATTGTATCCCCAAATTATTACTTCATTATGTATTTCATATAAAAATTGAGGTATTTCATATTCCTTTCCCTTTTCTTCAAAATCCAGTGTGTATTTTACACTTATAGGACATCTCAACTCAGATTTCATTGGAAATACTTGATCTGTATTTAGATTTCATAAAATTTACAATTGAAAAAGTAAACTCACATACCCAAGTTGTTTCAAACATACTTAATTTTCTGATACTTGGGTTTCCAGTCAAGATGGTGGAGTAGGTAAACACAGTACTCACATCCTCCCACAGCCACATCAAAGTTACAACTAAATTACAGAACCATCATTGAGAACAGCCTTAATCTAACTGAATAGAAGTCTCATAACTATGGATACACAGAAGAAGCCACTTTGAGACTGGCAGGAGGGGTGAAGAAGCAGAAGGGTCTGGTCTCAAACCCATGTGCGGCAGTTAAAAATTGGGAGGGATATCTTCGCTGTGAAGGTATCCCTGAGGAGTGAGCGGTCCTAGCTCCCCACTCAACCCTCATTGCAGGGTTCCAGTGCCGGGAAGTCCTTATAACTTCTGGCTGTGAAAATTAGTAGGAATTATGCCTGAGTAAGATGGAGGGTTTCGGGAGTCCCAGATAATCCAGTTAAACGCCCCAATGGATTTACTCGGACTCACTCTCTCTGAGCTCCAATGCTGGGCAGCAGTTTGAAAGGTACCAGGGACATGTGGGGAGGAACTGAAGTATCTGGCAATAGCTTTCTCCTCAACAAAAATTCTGGCAGAAACTATTGGTCCTTTTCTGAGCCCTTCCCCCACAGAGCCAGCAACTGGGCACCACATCTGAGCCTCAATCAACCTTCTAACATTGTTCACTGCCCTGGTAATTTACTAAGACACTGCACCACCAAAATTGTGGGCCCACTCAAACCATTTCCAGTGGCTTTTCCATACAAACAGCTTATCCTGGCTCATGTTGCAGACTTTCCTAAAATCTCTCAAATTAGCAGCATTTGGCCTCAGCATGTTCTGTAGCTCTTGCTAAGTGGCCTCAGGCCTGGCACTAGTGGCAGCCGGCAATGATTCACAGTTTGGCCTCTCCCAGGCACTTCCAAGCCCAGCAAAAGTAGCAGCCATCTACAAAATGCTTTGTAGTTCATGCTGGGAGGCCCTGGGCAGGGTATAGGTGGTGGCTAACCTTGGCCTGCACTTCCTGGGAGGCCTCAGAGCTAGTACACCAGGTGGACAGCTTTGGACCATGCAGAAGCACCCCCCAACCACTTTCAAGAACTACATATTCAAACGAAGACTCAGTGGGCACCAGAGCCCTGCTGAAGAGAGAACTGCTGTGTGGCTGGCTCCTGCACAGCAGGTCCTCCATAATGGTTGCTGTCAGTCCTTGTAGAGGATGGGTTAGAGGGTAAATCTCTCCTACTGATGTGGCAAACAAGGCTCAACTACAAGAGAAAGGTGAGCCCACATGGAGGTTCACCTGAGCACCCAGCTCTGGTGACTCAGAAAGCTGTGCCACTGGGCCCTATACGACATCTACTATATAAGGTCACCCTACCAAGACCAGGAGACATAGCAACTCTACCTAATACATAGAAACAAACACAGGGAGGCAGCCAAAATGAGGAGACCAAAAAAAAAAAAAAAAATGCTCCAAATGAAAACAGAAGAAAACTCCAGAAAAAGAACTAAACAAAATGGAGAAAAGCAATCTATTAGATGCAAAGTTCAAAACACTGTTTATAAGGATACTCAATGAACTTAGGAGGAAGAGTAGAGGAACTTAGAACTTCAACGAAGAGATAGAAAACACAAAAATGGAGATAGAAAATATAAAAAAGAACTAGTCAGAAATGAAGAACACAATAGCTAAAATAAAGAATACATTACAGGGAATCAACAGTTGTGGGAGTTCGACCTCCTTGGTATGTGTACCTGTGATACCAAGAGCAGAGTTCTGAATGCGGAACTTTGGCACGAATGTGGCCACTGAAGGGGAACTAGCGTTTCCTCCCTGTTGGCTGTCCTGGTAAACATTACCTGACCATTCTCTCACCCCTCTCCTCCCATACCCCTGTAACAGATGCAATTGTTACCAATTCTATGCACTCTTAGTAACCAGCCACAATAAAAACCCTGGGAACCTGGTATGGGAGTGTCCTCCCTTGAGGGACACTCTTCTTCTCTCCCCAGACTTGCAGCGCTGCAATGGCCTCCTGTGTGTTTCGCTCTCTGCTGAACACCCGCAGGACAGGAAGGACAAGTGGTGACCCCAATGTGACACGCTGAAAAGTCCGCACCTCTACTTAGGTAAGGAAGGGCTGGCCAGCCTCCCCCAATCAAGGAGTCAGGGATTCACCAAATCCCAGCAGTGTGTAGTAGAGAGAAGAGACACTTGCTTTGCTCTCACTACACCATGGGTGTCTCGTTAACGAAGAACCAACAGATGTTTTTAAACTTATTGTGCCAATTACTGAAGGCAGCAGGGCAACAGGTTAAGGAACAACATTTGACAGACAAGCTCCAGGTAGTCAAAGACTGCTGTCCCTGGTTCCCGACCAGGGAACGCTTGATCACCAGGTTTGGGATAAGATTGAAGAGAAGCTCAGATGGCATGCCAAGCACGGCAGTGGGGTGCCAGCCCAAGCCCTAGTCACCTGGAGCCTTGTGCGGATGGCCCTTATACTGCTCCGAAATGAGGGAGGAGTACCTTCGGTAAGCACCCAGGAAATGAGTGAGGGAAATGGCGCGGACACTGCAGAGCATGCAGTGCCCCAAGGCCCCTTCAGGGAGCCTGTAGGCAGGGTCAAACCCCTGGTTTGTGCCAGTGCCTTCATGCCCCTGCAGCCAGGACCGATCTGGGATCCAGACGATTGCCGTGGGACCCACCCTTTTTAATGCCCATGAAGGCCAAGCCGCTGGCTTCAAGCCCGGGAGGCTTCCAGTCCCTCATGGAGGGCTGCCTTAAAGAAGGGGCCCAGGAGGGTGACACTGAGGCATTAGGGGCATTCCTTATCTTCATGAGAAATAATCGGCCCTATTGGGATTCCCTGCCCTTTGAGGTGTTCAAGGAATTAAAGAAAAGTGTAAAAGAGAATGGGCTGCAGTCGCCCTTCACCCTAGGGCTTTTAGAGGCCATAGCAAATAGATACTGCATGACCCCTTGGGAATGGAAAGTCCTAGTCTGGACTCTGCTTTCCCCCGCACAGTATACAGTATGGCTCACAGACTATCGGGATAGGGCCACAAAGCAAGCCACGGCTAACCTGCAGGATCAGATCCCTGTAGGAGTGGACCTCCTTTTAGGGGAAGGGGCATTCGCCCATCCACAACAGGCCCAAGCCGATTGCAAGGCTAGCCAGCAGGCCAGTGAGATTGCACAAAAGGCATGGCGAGCCGTCCCAGATAGTAAGAAGGGGATAAGCTCCTCTGTCAACATCCAACAGGGAACAACGGAGTCTAATATGGATTTCATAGATAGGCTACAGCAGGCCATTCAACGGCAGGTTGATAGATGCTGCTGGCCTATGAGAGTGCCAACGAGGATTGTAAAGTCACCCTTGGGAAGCTAAGAGGATCCTCACAGGACATCGGGCAGTATCTAAAGGCTTGCCAAAATGTCAGAACCCAATCACACCGCACCTCTCTGCTCGCAGTGGTCCTAAGAGGGCCCCAATAGCAGGGAAATAAAGTGCTACAACTGTGGCAAGCCAGGCAATATGCAAAAAAGCTGTACTGGAAAAAGGGAGGGGAAGCTCCAGAAGGACTGCCTGAGATGCTGAAACGGTAAATATTGGGTTAACCAGTGTAAATCCAAGTTCCCAGCAGGGAAATGGGATGAGGAGTATGAGCATCAGTGCCCCAAGAAAGCCCCAAGAACAGTTCCTCTAGGTGAAGGTTGCATCAGGGTAGCCGACCTCCAAGCCACCACTCAGGGGAGCGCAGGACTAGATCTCTGTGCTGCCAAGACAGTCGCCCTTAAACGACAAGGTGTGGTCTCGAAGGTCTCAACCTGTGTGTATGGGCCACTCCCCGCTGGGCTAGTAGGGTTAGTCTTAGGCAGATCCAGCACAACCCTAAGGGGAATCAAGGTCCAACCCTGAGTCATTGATTCAGACTACACTGGGGAAATCCAGGTATTAGTTTCTAGTGATAGCTATCAGATCATTCTGGCAGGACAGCACAATGCCCAGCTCCTGCTTCTGCTGTATTCCATCCCCGGGACCACCCAGGAGGCCCAGACTGGAGGGTTCGGAAGCACCTGTGAACCACATGAGATACTGTGGATGACTGCCATCCAGAAATCAAAACCTAGTCTTACCATTCAGATTAAAGATCAGCTATTCTTCAGGTTACTAGACACGGGGCTGATACAACTGTAATTTCAGAGCAGAATGGCCACTGGAGTGGCCAGTTACGGCAAGCGATGACAGTATAATAGGCGCTGGAGGTGAAGCCTCTCCTTAGAAAAGCATCTGGCACCTACCCTGCCAGGGGCCTGATGATCAGAAGGGACAAGTCTGACCCTATGTTCTTCCAGTGCCCATTAACATATGGGGAAGGGACCTTCTTACTCAAGGGGGAGCCACTGTTAACATTCCTTCTTTGCTGCAGGGGCCACGATCGTTAATACCTCCCCTCCTGCTGACCTGGCTGTCTGAGATGGCGGTCTGGGTAGATCAGTGGCCTCTTCCAGGGGAGAAACTAGAACAAGCTAAGAAATTAGTATAGGAACAGCTAGAAGCAGGACATATTGAGCCATCTACCAGTCCCTGGAATACCCCAATCTTTGTCACCCCTAAGAAGTCAGGAAAATGGCGACTCCTACATGACCCCCGGCAGGTAAAAGCAGTTATTCAGCCCATGGGGACTTTGCAGTTGGGGGTCCTGCACCCAGCCTGTATTCCCAAAGAGTGGTCATTAGTAGTTACTGACCTTAAAGATTGTTTCTTCACCATTCCCCTTGCAGAGAAAGACAAGAAGTTCACCTTCTCCACCCTGGTTATTACAGTGAGCCCCTCCAATGATATCAGTGGAAAGTACTTCCCCAGGGCATGCTTAATAGCCCTACCATCTGTCTATATTTCATACACCAAGCCTTACTGCCTATTTGCAGGGCTTTTCCCAACATCTACATTTATCATTACATGGATGATATTCTTATAGCTGTCCCCCCAGAGGAATGGCTACAGTGCATTTTCCGATGCCTGCAGAGTCATTTGCGGGCCACCAGGCTCCAAACTGCCCCAGAAAAAGTACAATTCAGCTCCCCTTGGAGGTATTTAGGCTATCTTCTATTCGAGAGGGAGATCCGGCCTCAGGTAGTCACAATTCAGCCAGCCCAGGACATAACCCTTAATGAGTTTACAAGAGTTACTCATCAAGGGACCATTAATTGGCTCAGGCCCAGCCTTGGCATTAGCACACATCAGTTAAACCCATCTCTTTAATCTTCTGAAGGGCGATCCAAACCTAACTTCCAAGCGGGTCCTAAGCGAAGCTGCTATAGCCGAGATTCAGGTAGTCAATCGAGCTATACAAGAATGACAGCTTTCATGAAGAGACCCAGGTTTAGTAGTTCGCCTCATGTGTTTTCCCTCATTAGGGACCCCTACCGGGCTCCTAGCCCAGTTAGGGCCTCAGCTTCAAATTCTAGAGTGGCTATTCCTCAGTCATGGGCCCAAAAGAACTACAACCCCCTACTTAGCAGCTCTTACTGCGCTGCTCTTAAAGGGATGCGTGAGGGCCCGGCAGCTGCTAGGGCATGATCCCCAAGTCATCTACCTTCCCTGGGGAAAGGAAGACTCTCAGCACTTTTAATTAAGTCAGTCCCCTGAGATGCAAAGTGCCCTAGCTGACTTTGTAGGAGAAGTAAATTACTCTATACCCACTGACAAATTGCTCCAAAACATCCCAAGGCTCCATTTGGGGCTCCCACAGAAGGTCAGTCCCACTCCCATACCAGGAGCACTAACTGTCTTCCTAGATGGGTCAGGATGAACTGGCAAGGCAGAATCACTTGGAAGGAAGAGATGGGGTGGAAATCTCTTATACCTTGCGAACACTCAACTCCTAAGAGGGCGGAACTTGGGGGCTGCGATTCTAGCCCTGCAGACTCATCCCAGTCACCCTCTCAACTTAGTCTGTGATTCTGGGTACATCGTTCACACTGAGCAACATCTTGAACAGGTTCAGGTACGAGGGAACATTACTGAAGGGCTACTCTCCCTCTTCCTCATGCTACAGTAGCTATTAGACTTGTGGCAGCATCCTTTTTTCATAACCCATGTTCGCTCACACTCCGGCTTCCCTGGGTCCATAGCAGAGGGCAACCAGGAAGCTGACCGGCTCATGAGCTATCTCTCCTCTTTCCAACAAACACAGGCCTCACATCAGCTCCACCATCACAGCATCTGAGCCCTGCGTAAGGAGTTTAGCATAATGCCAGGGGAGGCCAAAGAAATAATTCGTGTTTGCCCTGTCAGTTCCACGTGCCTGTGGGACAACACTTAGGGGTTAACCCACGAGGCCTGAAGCCTCCTGCCATCTGGTAAACAGACATTACTCATATTCCTGAATTTGGACGACTCAGGTATGTTCACATTTCCACAGATACCCAATCAGGGGCGCTCTACGTCTCCACTCATGCGGGAGAAACTGCTAAGCATATCCGTGCCATTGGCTCCAGGCGTTTGCCTATCTAGGCAAACTTCAACAGATCAAAACTGATAATGGGCCAGGGTATACGGTCTGAGCCACTTAAGCATTTCTCGAATGTTGGGGCGTTGTGCACAGGACGGGTATCCCCTACAACCCCACTGGGCAGGCAATAGTTGAGCACACCCATGCTATGCTAAAGCCTTACCTTTTAAAACAAAAAAAGGGGGAGTAGGGAAGAACACCTTATCCCAACAGAACAATTATGCAAGGTGCTATTCAAACTCAATTTTTTGAATCGTGACTCGATACTCACAGCTCCCATCAAATGGCATTTCACCTGGGGGCAAGGTCAGGAGGGCCTGCGTCTCCTGGTCCTCTTCCACCCTGTCAATGGTGACGGAAATTGGCAAGGGCCCACAGAGCTCCTGGTGTGGGGACGTGGGTATGCTTGTGTTTCTACAGAGCATGGACCCCTGTGGATCCCAGGCAGGCGGGTTAAACCCTACTGTGCCTGAGCTGCAGCAGTCGGCCCCATTCTATTGGGAGCCACCTCTAAGCCAACAAATGGCACAACTGATGGAGCATCTTGAGGTTCGAGAGCAGCAACGACAGGACTGGGCTTGACCATACCGCACCTGACACCTGGTGCCTGCTCCCATCACATGGGGGAGCTGGAAAAGGCTGTCCCAAGGGGCAGATTGCCTCCCAGCCCAAGGAGGCTGTGACCCAACCCTCTCTAGCCACTTGCTGGCCTTCTTGACCATCATAGTTAAAAACTCCGCCAACATGACGATCGTAGCCATTGTACTGCTGACACTTGCAGTGGTAGCCCATGGGGTAAGCAGGGGTGAGGTGGAGCAGGGGGGCACCTTTGCTGGGCAAACATCATAGATCTGCCGATCTTCCACATGTCCATATGGTGGCAAGCCGAGCCGCCCCTGTCCAGTAATGACACAGACTGGACAGGGGGTGCACGGCTCCTGCCTGATGGCCCTCTGATTCAGGGTAGGCATTGGGGTTGGGTACAAAATGGCTTGCTCTTTCAGACACCGCACCTACCGCTCTGCCTCATCACCCTCTCCGATATCCTATGCCTCCCTATTATTACCCAGGTGGTCTCTTATGGTCTGGCGATCAACAAGAGTTGCATCTGGCAGCAGCCCATCATCCAGATCTTAGGCCTCAGTGGCACATATCATAATGCCTCTGAGTGGTCTCTCAGGCAACAATGCCTGGCCCACAGTAACACCCAAAGCTGGGAACTGTGCCATGGACAATTTCCCCTTACCACGAAGGTCCCAGACCATAGTGAGATGGTCTGGGAGGAGTGGGGTCCCTCAAGTTTCGGTGCAATGGGACTTGGTGGGATCAGCGACAGGCCATCCCCGGGTCACGCTGCACCAAGAACCAGTGGCTTGACCAGGGACTAGGAGGACCTCTCCTAAGGCTTGTTCGCAACGGCCTCCAGGGACTCTGGTACCCTAGCCTCTGGTGGTTTGGCCTTCCCTTTATTGAAAGGGGGATTGGCCAAATGCTGCAGATTGGTCCCGGTGCCCGCGGTCACAGAATTACCACAAATGCCTTTCTCCTTAACGCAACCGACTGGGTCACCATGTGCACCACGCATCCATTCCTCCTTTTAGGATCCACTAATACCTCGGTAACTCGAGAGATGACACCTCTGTTACACGACCCCTGCCTGGGTCTGTTCTTACTTTCTGTCTCACTCATGGGAATGTAACCCACTTCAGTTTTACAACTGTTTCTCATTCACAGGCAGGCTGAGCTATGGCTCCCTGTCAACACCACTTGACCTTGGAAAGACCCTGGGGAAATTGTGGTCTTCAACTTGGTACTCGTAGAGCTGAGGACCATGCGATTCCTTGGGATCCTAATAGCATGCATTGTTTCTGCCATAATACTTGCCACAACAGCCACTGCAGCCGCTGTTGCTCTGTCCAGACTGCTCATGTTGTGAGTAGCCTGCTCACCAACACCACACAGGAAATGCTCCAGTAGACTTGAATTGACCAGGAAATACTTGGCCATCTCAGAGCCGTTGAGGTGGCTATTATCTGGCTTGGGGAGTGACAAGATGCCCTTGTCACCTAGCAGCGGCTCACCTGCGACCCCGGTTTCACCAGGCTCTGCGTGACTCCCCTCAGGTAGAATGCAAGCCAGCACTTCTGGGATGAGGTAAAATGCCACCTCCAGGGAGCTTTCTCCTCCAACTTGCAGGGCCAGATACTCAACTCCATCAGGAGCTATAAGAACAGCTCCGAGACCCCCAGAAGGCCACTGAGGATCATGTCTTCCATACCCTGAGCGACCACCTACAGTGACTCAATCCAAGCAGATGGACTGGGCCGTTACATCTCGGACAATGGGGGTGGCAGGGGGAGTAATCTTGGCTGGCATTCTTATCATCTGTCTTTGCTCAATGCGATGTGCTGTGCATACCCGGGAGCATAATGTCCTAATGCTTACTTTGCAAAACAAAAACAGGGGAGATGTGGTAGTTCGACCCCCTTGGTATGTGTACCTGTGACACCAAGAGCAGAGTTCTGAAAGTGGAACTTGGCACGAATGCTGAGGGGAACCAGTGTTCGCTCCCTCTTGATGGTCCTAGTTAACATTACCTGATTGTTCCCTTATCCCTCTCCTCCTGTACCCCAGTAACAGATGTAATTGTTAGCAATTCTATGCACCCTTAGTAACCAGCCTCAATAAAACCCCTGGGAACCTGGGAATGGGAGTGTCTTCCTCCAAGAGACACTCTCCTTCTCTCCCCAGGCTTGCAGCGCTGCAGCGCCTCCCATGTGCTTTACTCTCTGCCAAACACCTGCAGGACAGGAAACAGACAAACAGTAGAGGGGATGAAGCAGAGGATTAAGAGATTTGGAAGATAAAGGAGCAGAAAACAATCAGAACAGCAAAAAGAAAAAAGAATTAAAAAAATGAGGCTAATACGAGGACCCTCTGGTTCAACTTCAAACTACCAATGTTCACATCATAGGGGTGCAGGAGGAAAAGAAAGAGCAAGGAATTGAAAGCCTACTTGAAAAAATAATGATGGACTACTTCTCTAACCTGGTGAAGAAAACAGGCATACAAATCCAGAAAGCACAGAGTCCCAAACAAAATAAACCCAAGGAAGCCCACACCAAACATATCATAAATAAAATGCCAAAGGTTAAAGAGAAAGAGAGAATCTTAAAAGCAGTAAGAGAAAAGCAGTTAGTTACCTACAAGGGAGCTCCCATAAGACTGTCAGCTCATTTCTCAACAGAAACTTTGCAGGCCGAAAATGACTGGCATGAAATAGTCAAAATGATGAAAAGCGAGGGCCTACGCCCAAGATTACCTGATCCAGCAAGGCTATTGTTTAGAATCTAAGGACAGAGAAATTTCCTAGACATCAAAAAGCTAAAGGAGCTCATTACCAATAAACCGGGATTACAAGAAATATTAAAGGGTCTTTTTTAGGAAGAAACAATGATAAAAATATTAGTAATAAAATGGTAATAAATACATACCTATCTATAATTACTTTAAGTGCAAATGGATTAAATGTTCCAATCAAAAGATATGTGGTGGCTGAATGGATTACAAAACAAGACCCTTACAACATGCTGTCAACAAGAGACTCACTTCAGATTGAAAGATACACACGGACTGAAAGTACAGGGATAGAAAAAGATATTTTGTGAAAATGGAAATGGAAAAAAAATGTGGGGTCGCAAACGTATACCACACAAAATAGACTTTAAAATGAAGGCTGTAACAAGAGACAAAGAAGGACCCAGTAATTCCACTTCTGGGTATTTATCTGAAGAAACCCAAAACACTAAATCAAAAAGACATATACATCCATATGTTCACTGCATTATTTATAATACACAAGTTATGGATGCACTCAAGTATCTATCGATAGGTGGATGGATAAAGAAGAAGTGGTGCATATACACAATGAAATATGGCTCAGCTATAAAAAAAAAATGAAATCTTGCCATCTGCAAAAACATGAATGAACCTAGAGGGTAGTGTGCTGGGTGAAATAAGTCAGACAAAGAAAGACAAATGCCATATTTCACTTATATGTGGAATCTAAAAAACAAAATAAATGAACAAGTGGAACAGGAACAGACTCATAGATACAGGGAACATTTTGAGGGTTGCTAGATGGGAGGGGTGTTGGGTGAAAAAGGTGGAGGGATTAAGTACAAATTGATAGTTACAGAAAGTCATGGGGATTTAAAGTATAGCATAGGGAATATAGTCAATAATATTGTAATAACTATATATATTGTTGGATGGGTACTAGATTTATTGGGGTTATCACTTTGTAAATTATAAAAATGTCTGTCTAATCACTGTGGTACACCTGAAACTAATATAATATTGTATGTTAACTGTAATTAAAAAATAAAAAAATTGTCAAAAATTTTTCTAATACCTGAAGTCAATGTCAGTTTCTGAATTTAAATTAATTAAACTAAAATTCAAGTTTCTCAGTCACAGCTGTATTTCAAGGGCTCTATAGCCACATATGGCTGCTGGCCATTTCACTGAACAGTAAAGGATAGACTCTGTATCTTATACATAATTTTAACAAGATTTGTCATCTGTTTTCCTAGTACACTGGAGACTTGAAGAAAAAAACAGGTGACTAGAACAGACATAGTTTTTTTTCCATGAAGTACTCTAGAAGATTAAAAACTGACTCATAACTGGCACATAGCCAACAGTTTATATGTAGAAGTATTTTTAATATCACCATCAACTTTTCTGAAATGAAGTGAAATTTACTGGTTGGGTGTCCTGGAGTTATGTCTTGGGAAGTTTCATTTAAACATATTTTCAGCTTCTCAAATACTAGCCTTAGCAAATTCCTGGAAAATAGGCACCAAATTTATACCTACTGTGGCTTTTCTATTTTCCTTTGTTTTTTTTATGAAGATCTAAGTTTTTGTTTTTCTTATCCCTTTCTTTGGAAGGGGGTATAAGAGTAATTTTTTACAGACAATGGCAATAAATACATACCTATCAAGCCCTATGAAGCCCTTTCTATTGTATTATCATTTGCTGAAGTCATAAAAATAAAACCTTGAAAAATATAGATGCTTCAGTTAATTTCTTTTTGGGGTCTTATGCTCTGTTCCTTAACTGTTTCCTCAAGGCTGTAATACAAAAAATTTAATATTTTTAATGTATAAATGACTTCCTGATATTTGATTTATAAGCAGTGGATATAATTTTGAATTCTATGAAAATGTAAAATTATCACACAAATATCTAGGTGCTGATAAACCAAAAATAACTAGAATCTACTTACTTTAAAAAATTCTTTTTTCTCAACCATCTCATCACCATCTGCATCCAACATTTTAAAAGCAACATGAAACCCGGTATGGGGTTCTGCAATCGAGAGAAAAATGAGTATTTAAACGCTGGTAAAATGGAAATTACGTGCTGATTTCATAGATTTTTGAATTTGAAATCAGCCCCCAGAAGCTGCATGACTAAGTGCCTAAACAGAGAAAAGAGTGATCTCTCTTATGTTAATGACTTTCAAAGGCTGATGCATTTCCATGGATGTGCTGTTCTGCTCTTAAGTGTGCTGTGCTTCAAAGAAACTGTAATTTGAGAACTTAATTTTTTTAGCTTTTTTATACTCTTATAAGACCATGGTTATTATCATATTGATTTCCCTTTCTCAGAGCAGACTTTTTAAAAAACTTATTTTGAAGTAATTTTAGACATACAGAAATGTTGTAAAGATGGTATGATGGGTTCCCATATACTCTTCATCCAACTTCCTCTAATGCCAATATCTTAATAACCACGGTTCCTTTATCAAAACTAAGAAATTAGTTTTCTAATTTCTCTGGTTCACTTCTGGTTCAAAACTAAGAAATTAGTTTTGATAAAGAAATAACTAAAGAAGTACTGGTATGGCATTTTAAACCTAACTCCAGACTTTACTTTGGTTTCAAGTTTTTCCACTAATGCTGTTTTTCCTATTCTAGGGTCAAATACAAAAAACCATGTTGTAGTTAGTTATCTCCTAGTCTCTTCCAAGCTGTGGAAGTTTCTCTATCTCTCCTTGACTTTCATGACCTTGACCGTGTGAAAACTACTGGTCAGGAATTCTGCACACCACTGATAAGGGTTTTTTAAATATACAAACTAAGGTAACAATAATATTTTTAATGATAAAGACATAAATACCAAACTTCCAAAACACTGTTTAAGAATAGAGAATTCCACGTGACAGTTGAGAAAAAAATGCGGGATACTTACTAGTGAGGATTGTAAGCAAGAAGAGATACTCGGTATACGAAATTAATCCTGGAAGAGATAAAATAAAAACACTGGAAAATAAGGTTGAGATGGTTCAGAAGTAATCATATACATATTACAATATATGGAAAATTCATTAAAAATACATTTTCACTTTAAGTTACTTCTCTTTGGCACTGTGAAAAGCTTTTATAATAGAGTTAAGTACAGTACTATTACTTAAAAAGAAGATATTAGGCTTTATCAGATTATTATTACTAGTAAAAAGGGGGGAATGGAGGCTGGTTAGGAAATAACTGGTATCCACTAGATGTTTTATTTGCATGGCACTCTATGTAATTTCTGCTTAAATTTTACTATTCATAACATCTCAAGTAAAATAAAATTATAAATTCAGTAGAATAACAAGAGATTTGGATACACAAGGGTCAAACTGTATTGTTTAAAGTAAAACAATTATATCCTCATGGCATACTGATTTTTCTCTGGGCAACCACTCCTTCCCCACTCTCCGACGTGCAGTTTGGGTGGGATGTGCCCCTTTGGAGACAGAGGCCTACTGGCGTAGGCAGTCACAGTGCTCTGCAGAGCTGGTGCTAGAATGGCACAGGGCTGACCCAAGCTCACAAGCAGGTTGTTTGTCTGGCTGCAGGGGCTTATTTCAGGGATGAGTTGTGATTTGCTCTAAGTCAAGAAGAGTGGGATTTCTACACAGAAGACTAGATCATTCACTTCATCTTTCCCCCTGGGCTTTGATGATGTGAGAATATTTCACTTAGGATGTGAGATCACAGTTAGAGTCTGGAAACTGCCAGAGATCAGTGTTTAGAGTCTGAGAATGGAGACAGTATAACTGGCAGGTCTGAAGGATGGACACTGGTGATGCCTGAGCCCTGGATTAAGCTGCGCACCACTGAAGCTAGCTATTTGGCTACAAAACCAGCTTCCCTTCCCACTCAGGAAAAAGTGTCAGATTTTATGTGCTTGCCATGAAAAGAATTACTATAAATACAGAAAAAATATCTTATAAATCACAGCTTCTTGATTAGCTAAAAAGAATTTCCCTCTGGATCATGAGTTTGGTATAATAGCAAGCTATACAATTAAAACACTTTATCATGGAAAACTTCAGTCATATACAAAAGTAGAGAATAAGAAGATGATTATATATATCAGATTCAATTTTCTAATTGTATCAATTATCGATTCATGGCAGGTCTTGTTTTGCCTATACCTCTTACTCCCTTTACCTTACCTCCTACTGGATTAATTTGAAACAAAGCCCACAGACCATATTATTTCATAGTAGAAAATTCACGCTGTATCTTTAAAAGGACTAACCCCTTCTCACAAATATATCTACCACACCTAAAACATTAACAATAATTCCTTAATATCATCAACTTAAAATCAGTTACAAACATACGTTTCAAAAATTTTTTAAAAAATTTTATTTTATTGATTGTGCTATTACAGTTGTCCTGATTTTTCTCCCTTTGCCTTGTCCCACCCAGCACCCCACACTCCCTCAGGCAATCACCTCACCATTGGTCATGTCCATGGGTCATTTGTGTAAGTTCTTTGGCTACTCTTTTTCCTATACTGTGCTTTACATCCCCGTGGCTATTCTGTAACTACCTATTTGTACTTCTTAATCCTCTCACCTCTTCACCCATTCTCCCCCTCCCACCTCCCATCTGGCAACCTTCTGGTAACTAACTTCTTTGCTCTCGCTTTTCAGAGTCTCTCTTTATCTTTAATCTTTGGACTTTTAATAATTAAGTGTCTGGGAGTGGGCCTTTTTGCATCCATCATAATTGGGACTCTGTGCTTCCCGGACTTGGATGTCTATTTCCTTCAAAAAATGAGGGATGTTTTCTTTCACTATTTTTTCAGATAGATTTCCAATTTCTTGCTCTTTCTCTTCTCCTTCTGGCATCCCTATGAGGTAAATGGTGGACCTCTTAAAGCTGTCCCAGAGGCTGTTTATGCTATCCTCATTTTTTTGGATTCTTTTTTCTTCTTGTTCTGCACTGTTGTTTTTTGCTTCCTTATGTTCCAAATCATTGATCTGATTCTCAGCTTCATACATTCAACTGTTGTTTCCCTGTAAATTGTTTTTTATTTCAATTTGTGTATCCTTCATTTCTGACTGGGTCTTTTTATGCTGTTGAGGTCCTCACTAAGTTCCTTGAGCATCCTTAAAACCAGTGTTTTGAACTTTGCATCTGATAGATTGTTTATCTCTTTTTCTGGAGTTTTGATCTGTTCTTTCATTTGTGCCATGTTTCTCTGTCCGTTTGTTTTGGCAGCCTCCCTGTGTTTGTTTCTATGTATTAGGTACAGCTGCTTTGACTCTAAGTCAAAGTGGTCTAATACAGTAGGTGTCATGTAGGGTCCAGTAGCGCAGCCTCCCCTGGTTGGGTACTTGAAGTGCACCCTTTGTGTGGGCTGAGTACACCCTCCTCTCATAGTTGAGCCTTGATTTATGTTAGCAGGTCAGTGGGAGGAATTTACCCAGGCCAATCAGCTGCAAGGACTGGCTGTGGCCAATGACCACCAACCTCCATCCTCCATGAAGGACCAGTTCTGCAGGGGCAGGGTGGTGGTACTCCCAAATGATCTGTAGCTGTCCACTGGGTGCACTGGCCCTGGGGTTTCCCGGGTGGTATAGACCAAGGTCAGCCCCTACCTGTGTTTTGCCTGGGACCACCCTGCCTGAGCTGTACAGCAACCTCAGATGGGTGCTACTTGTGCTGGACTTGGAGATTCCCAGGTGAAGCCAAGCTGTGACTCTAATCTGGCTGCTAGGGCTCACTGAAGCCAGCTGTTGCTTGTTTGATAGGATTTGGGAGCCAAGACCAGCCCATTCTTATGGAAAAGCAGCTTGTGTAGGCCCGTAAATTGGGTGGGGTAGAACCTCTGTGGATCTCCAAGGTGGGTCACCAGTGTTAGGTTAATGGAGTTTCAGATATGGCACCAGTCTACTGGCTCTGTGTGGGGAGGGCTCAGCTGAGGGACAATGGCCTCTGCTCGCCCCGGTGCCAGACACCTCTGTCTTTCCCTGTATGCCACTGGTGCCCTTCAAGCTATTGTCCCAGTGCTAGAGCTCAGAGGGAGTGAGTCTGACAGGTGAGTCTGTGTATGGGTTCCCCAAGAGGAACTGCTTAAGGTTCCCACAGCCTCCTCTACCAACTCAATCTCTGCTGGTTTTCACAGTCTGAAGTTGTAGGGACTTATCTTCCTGGCACTGAAACCCTGGGCTGGGGGACCTGGCGTGGGTCTCGGACTCCTCGCTCCTGAAATATCCCTCACAAATTTTTATCCATGTGGGTGTGGGGTCAGTCCGTTCTGTATCCATACCCCTTCTACCTGCCTGGATATATGTGATTTCTTCAATTCCATAGTTGTCAGACTTCCACTCAACTCTATTTTGTAGCCATCAAACTTCCATTCAACTCGATTTCTGACGCTCTTGAGTGACGGTGGTTCTATATTTTAGTTGTAATTTTGATATGGTTGTGCAGAGACGTGAGCCATGTCTCCCGACATCGCCATCTTGACTGGAAGCCCAGAAAAATTTTTTAAAATGTGTTCAAATCAGAATTCAAAGGTTCTTGCATTGCACTTGGTTGACAGATCTCATCACTTTTTTTGTGGTAAAATATACATAACATTTACCATTTTGGCCATTTTTAAATGTACAGTGCAGGTATTAAGTCTATTCAGTTTGTTTTGTGACCATTATCATCAGGATGTTTTCATTATCCCAAACAGAAACCCCATAAACACCAACTCCCCATTCTTTTCTGCTCCCAGCCCCTGTAACCTCTAGCCCAGTGATTTTCAACCGTTTTCATCTCATGGAGCACATTAACTAATTACTAAAATTTTGTGCTACACCAAAAGATGTATTTTTTGCTGATCTGACAAAAAATATGTATAATTTTGATTCATTCACATTGGTTGATTATTGGGTTGGCTGTTGTCATTTTTTTACCTGATAATCTAAAGGAAAAGAGGTCAGTGCCACTGACTAAACAGTCAGGTATGCAAGACTATTTAAAAATTCTAGCAGCACACCAGTTGAAATCTCTGGTCTAGTCTACACTGTCTCTGTTTTAGGGACCTCATATAAGTGGAATCATAGTGTATGTGTCCTTTTGTAATTGGGTTTTTTCACTTAGCATAATGTCTCCAAGGCTTATCCATATTGTAGCATGCATCAGAATTCCACCCCTTTTTAAGGTGGAATAATATTCCATTTTATGGATGGACCACAGTTCGTTTATCTATCATCTGTTTCTACCTTTTATCTACTGTGACTAATGCTGTTACAAAAATGGTGTACTAATATAATAGTTGTTTGAGTCTCTGCTTTTTTTAAAATCCTCACCCAAGGACATTTTCCCATTGCTTCTAGAGAGAGAGAGAGAGGAAGGGGAAGATTGAGGGAGAGACAAATCAATTAGTTGCCTTCTTGTACACACCCTGACTGGGGATCAAACACACAACCTGGGTAAGTGCCCTGATCAGGAATTGAACCCATGACCTTTTGGTCTACAGGACAATGATCCAACCAAGTCACACTGGCCAGGACCTTGAGTCTTTATTTTTAATTATTTTGGGTATATATTCAGAAGTGGAATTGCTGGATCGAATGGTCATTTTATGTTTAACTTTTTGAGGAACCTCCATACTATTTTCTACACTGGCCACATCGTTTTATATCCCCACTAGCAATGTGAAAGGATTACAATTTCTCCACAGCCTTGCCAACACTTGTTATTTTCTTTTTTTTTTTTCCCTGATAGTAATGGGTGTGAAGTGGCATCTCACTGTGGTTTTGAATTGCATTTCCCTAAGGATTAGTCATGCTGAGGATCTTTTCATGTGAGAATTAGCCATTTGTATAACTTCTTTGGAGAAATATCTATTCCACCTTGCCTACTTCTAAATTGGTTTGTTTATTGTTGAATTGTAAGAGTTCTTTACATATCCTTGATATTAATCCCATATATATATAATTTACAAATATTTTCTATCCAGTGGGTTGCCTTTTCATTCTCTTGATAATGTACTTAATTCACAAGTTTTTAATTTTTCTTTTGTTCCTTATGTCGTAAATCTCTTTTAACATATAGCTTCTCCCTTCTCTTTTTTCCCCTCTCTTTCAATTAATTTGTTGAAGAAGCTGGTCATTTGTCCTGTAAGGTTTATTATAGCCTAGAAAATTCTGATGACTGCATCTTCTTGGTGTCATTTCATGTTCTGCTAACTACTACTGGCACTTGTTAGATCCAGAGCTGTGCTTGGATTCAGGGATTGAACCCGCAAACTTTTGGTGTATGGGACAAGGCTCCAGCCAACGGAGCCACACAGCCAGGGCTATGGCAAGAATTCTTAAGAGATGGTGCTGTGTATACAAGGAGACTGAAATGCAAATGTTTATAGGAAATGCTAAATACCACTGAGAGATATTGATAGTAAGAGTTACTGGACTTTAGAAAAATGTGAAATTATTTCCCAAGTCTGGATGATCAGAAGTGTAATTTTCATGCATCTAAAGGATGGGTGAAAATTTTAATTAAGCAGGTATAAGTGGGAAAGCCATATGAGATAGGTAAAGATTAACATAAAAATTAAAAAGAGAATCCTGGCCTGTATGGCTCAGTTGGTTGGAGCGTTGTCCCATGGACCAAAGGGCTGTGGGTTCGATTCTGGTGAGGGCACATGGTGAGGTGGCAGGTTTGGCTGCTGGTTGGGCATGACAAGAGGTGGCCAATCAATATTTCTCTCTCATGTCTCAATGTTTCTCTGAAACTCTCCCTCTCTCCAAAAGCAATGAAAAAAGTGTCCTTGGATGAGAATTAAAAAAAAAAAATTAAAAATTAAAAAAAGATTGTTGAAGGACAATGGGAAGTAAAGCTAACACGGTAGTGCACAAAGGAGGAATTAAGGCTTGGAGAAGTGATGGCAGAGGAGGAAGGCCACACCCTAATGGGTCCCAATTACATAAAGCAGAGACCTGGTGCCGCAGTCATTTGGAGCAAGGCAGGTAAGGATTTTATATCCAGGTATTTCTGTGTTTTAGCTGTAAGTAACTTCAGGTATATTTTAAATGTTTTTAATGACTTACTTTTTTTTGCATCACCAACTTTTCTGTTGTTTTTTTTATTTTGGGGCAGGAACACTCTTTAATAAAAACACCTACAGTAAGGCTTCAGATATTTTTTTCTTTAAAACATTCAGTGTTCATATGTAGGTACTCTAATATTATTAGTTGAAGGAACAAAGTATTTCATTCCTTGGCAGTATCACAAAAAAGCCAATAGTTTTTTTACTAATGTTCAAAGGAATATGGCAATGTGAAGAAATGGCCAAAGTGCTAGACTGAACTGGGCTTGTTGCCAAAAAAAGACCTCATGTTTCTTTTCTCTAGACATAAGTCCATGTCTTTTACACAGGGGAGCTGTTTGAAAAAGAAAATTCCAGTCTTTCTTTGAAATACTGATGTAAATAAAAAGCTTGAATAAACACAGTTGAGACAATGTGAAAATAGCATCCTACACTCTCCAGATAGATTATAGACAAGATATTTGTACAACAGCATTCTAGGCATCTGCTCTCTGAAAATGCTTTTTTAAAAAAACTGACACTTCAGCATATTTAGAGGAGAAATAATTTGATACATATTTGTCACATCTAATTGTAAAACAAATGCTGTTAAATGGCAATGTTTCAAAACTGCATGTGAAATAGAGAAGTATTTCAAATAATTTATATTTAAAAATTTGTTAAAAAATCTTTAGGGGCTACCTGAAGAGATGATTAAATTTTGTTACTATGCTTCTCTGGAAATATTTAAAAACTGGAGTCATTATAACATATGACTTGCCACTGAATGCAATTTTGAGGACTCTGTTTCCCAAAGAGAAATGACCACATCTGTCATGAAAATATATTTATATCTTAAAACATGCCTTATAATTTACATTGAGTACATTTAAAACAAAACACTTATTTATTTTTTAGAGAGAGGGGACGGGAGGGAGAAAGAGAGGTAGAAAAACATTCATGTGAGAAAAACTGATTGACTGCCTCTCACATGCACCCCCACCAGGGACTGAAATCACAGCCTAGGCATGTGCACTGACCAGGAATTAAACCTGCGACCTCTTGCTTTGTGGGACACTGCTCAACCAACTGAGCCACACCAGTCAGGACTATATTTAGTACATTTTTAAGGCCGGTATTACACTGAGGATTCTGCTTGGGTTTAAAAATACATAACTATGACTTACAATTTCCTTTTTTATAATGCATGGTGGGTAAAATGTTTTTACTTCAAGGATATAAAGAATATACTGCTGTTAGCTAGTTATGAGATTGTGGAAACTTTGATAATTCTTTTATGTGGATTCTCTGAGGCCTTCTCTTGTTACTTTAGATTGTCTGCTTTACTCCTCTATCCAGGTCTTAATGAAAATCGATGCTTGAATAATTTATCTGTAATTGCTAAGAGTTTGACAAAGTTACTTCTTACTTAATGTGTATTTTATTACAACTTAAAAACATCTATTAAATAACATGGTGTTATAACATTTTCTACGTAGATTCTCTACTTTGTATTCTTTCACACACAGCTGCAAACCTCATACCATAATTCGTTAACAATACTTTGCTTAATTAAAACATATAAGAAGAAACTTAATGAATCACAATTACCTTTATCACCAAGGTCTCTAAAAAAGGTTGATCCACAATGAGTTGTTTGGACTGCTGCCAGTACATCCTCCATATCCTTTGAATATATACATATTAAAATCTTTTAATTTAACTTATAAAAGTTCATTTTCTATCATAAGGAAATTTTAAAAAAAGAACCCCTCCCTACACACATTGCTTACCTTTTTTGTCAGCTTCTTGACTGAAGTTTTACCTACAGCAAAGAAAAATATTACTTAGTACCTATATTCCTTGGTAAAACTCGACGTCCATTAAGAAAGAAATAATTTAAAAGATAAAACAAATTTTTATTTTAAAAAAAGTTTGGCAATTTAAGCTAAAATTTTTAAATGCAAGTTACAAGCCAGAGAATTCTAAATCTGAAAACAAAGACACTGCAGGTTCTTTTAAGGCCTGTTTTCAATTTCACATACCCCATCTCAGAACCATGAAATATAACTGGCATACAATATCCTATTAATTTCAGGTGTGCATCATAGTGCTTCGACATTTATATGCAGTACGAAGTTATCACCACAATAAGTCTAGTTGCCATCGGCCACCATACAAAGTTTTTACAATATTATTGATCACATTCCTTATGCTCTATTTTACATACCTTTTATCTCTTAATCCCCTTCACTTATTTTGGCTGCCCCTCAACCTCTCTCCCTCTGGAAACCACCGGTTTGTTTCCTATATCTATGAATTTGTTTGTTTTGTTTTTTTAGATTCCACATGTAAGTGAAATCATACATTTGTCTTTGTCTTACTTATTTCACATAGTATAATACCTTTCAGGTCCATCCACTGACATATAAAATCTTATAAGTATCTTTGACTTACCTTAATTGTTTGCATTGCAGAATCTTGCCAAACATGATTTTGTTCACATAGTTCTTAAAATCTGTCTTTTTGCTTTACTGATTAAAAAAAATACAGCTTCATGTTTTAGAAAGCTATTTTTTTGAACCCTGAAAAGTTCTCTTATGCTTAGAGCTCTGTAGTCAAATTTAAAAGGCTAGCCAACATGACTGTCCATTCTAAAGTGATGTCACTTTTAATAATTTTCTATTGGATAACAGAGATTTAAATTTTCAGGTTTCAGCCATTTTCTCTGCTGCTACATCACTTTCCTCTTACCCACTGTAATTCTAAAGCTATCACATTGTTTTTTTTGTTGTTGGAACTTATTCTGGTAGCCTCAACCATTTTACACAGCTAGAACAATGCTGGAAAAGGACTGTTTTGTTTCTTATATAAGCCATGTGCATCACAAACTTCCAATTGCTCTCAAAACATCTGTGAAGTTCCTTCTGTAATTGAAAATTCAGGTGGCAAGTTAAAAATGAATACTTTCACATGTGCCTTTTCTGTAGTTTGGATGCTTAATTAGGACTATAAACCTAATGGGGATAAACTCTACTATTTGAAGTTAATAAACTGCCAAGATATTATTTTTGCATTATTAATCAAAACATTAATTGTGAATATGATAATTTTTAGAAACGTCTACAACTATTTTTGTAAGCTCAGGTATACCAGTTTGGGTTAATTTTTATTCCTTGATACATTATTACATATCACCAAATGACAAAGAACTCTAGACTCTAATGTTAAGTACCATCCCATGAAATCATCATACAGATAATAAACCTTACCATTTATTTTACTAATCTAAGTGTCCATATGAATGTGTATGCAGAATATGTAGTAATATGATGTTGATAACAAACCCCAGAAAACTGTGAGTACATGTGTTTTTCTACCTTTACATATTCTATTAGCTTAAAAAGGAAACTGACCATGATTCACATGTCTTATACTGCTTTACTTAGTTAAGTCACAAATTATTCATTACCATACGCACTTTCATTTTTAGACATTTAAGGTTAATCCTATCAGTTTTTTGAAGAAAGACAGATCCTTGTTCCCAATGGAAGAAGTGTTCTAGAAAGTTAAACTGACATCTAGGAGGTGAAATCTTGAGATGACAGTACTGATGATTTCTGAGAAATAAGGTAATTTCTAAGGGATCTTATATCTGCTTCATAGCTAGATTCCTTTCTGGTCTTTTAGGAATCTCTGTGCTTCAAAAAATTCTTCTCCTTGAAACTGAGGAAGGAAGGTAATATTTGATTCCCTGATGCCAAACAGCTGAGCCAATACAATTCCATGCTATGTGGGTGAAATAAAACATAAAGGTATGAGCTAATCAAATAACAACACCAAAATCACAGCTAAGAACTAATTTGTAAAATCCTATTGAGGCAGATATTCCATATCTGTCTTGCCTTTATGTAGCTCAGGGCTTAGCATTTAAATATTTGTTGAATGAATAATGGAATAAAAGTTAGAAAAGATTCCAGAATGTCTTCTTAGTGAGATCCCTGCCTTTACATGGCTAATGCATTATTATCCCCATTTAACAAATAAAACAGATAGGGTCCAGTGAAGGGCGAGAGCAATTAGGTCATGATATGGGTGTTGCAGTGTTTCCTTTGTCACACAGAATTTTCAAAAGCAGGTGTTGGATGTCTTGAGTTCCATTAAAGTTGGAACCTGTGGACTAGTTTCAACACTTCAGAAAGCTTCACAGGACTGACAGTTAAACATGTTTGATCATAGAGGAAGTTTTTTTTTTGTTTTCATTATAACTTTGTACTTCTACATATATTTGATTATCAAAATGAAGAAACCAGGTACTTAATAAACTTCTCTTGTAAAAAACACATTTTCAAAATGAAATCAATACTTGGAAAATGGATAAAGAAATTATCTCTGCTGTTAAAAAATCTGGGGGCATTGTCTTACATAAAATTTATTTTTAGATTAAAAAAAGATAAGGCAGAGCTACCAGGAGTGAATTCCTATTCTCTTATACTTCCTCTCTCTTCTAAGTTAATAAACTTTACCCTGAGTAAGAAAAGGGGTTTTTCCCTGAGTAAGAGTAGGGTTTTTCCAGAAGGTGGTCATCTCACCCAAATGGGCTCAGTCTTATATCACTTGTTCTTGGGCTGTACCAGGAGAGAGACCAGACCACCAACTCAGAGGCCCATGGTCAGAAGTGCTACATAAGGAGTAGTAACAACACAGGACACAGTAAATAGACCTAACTGTTTTTGTTCACATTTTTCTATTTAGGGATAAAACCAATCTATAAGTACTCTAGTTCTTCCTTTTTTTTTGGTGGGGGAAGAGGGAACTCCTGCTTTTCCTTTTTTGGCTATTTCTACTTATGCATAAAAAATTCAGTTTTATTATTTTCTTAGCTATTTCATATATATTTCATATTTCACACACTCATATAGAAATAATAGAAAGGGGGAAAACTTAGCAAAAAAGGTAGATGTAGAGTTGAGGCTGTAAGGTTTCACTGTATAATATGAAAGCATGGCTTTCATACGCTGAAGCTTTTCTTGGCAGGGGAGGTCTCCCAGCCAAGGATGGAATTATGGCTGAGGGAGTAGAATGTTTTTAAAGGTCTCCGCCTATTCTAAAGATGCCACCGTATTTTTTTTTTTTTTTTACTGTTTACAGAGAATTCTTGAGTAAAACCAGGAACAAGCACATTTTGTTATAGGCAGAAAGCTATTTTAATACTTAAAATAAGCAAAATTGCATTAATACATGTTAAGTGTTGTTGTGGGTCAAATAAATCTTTGCCTTTAGCCAGTTAGATTATTTGATAATTCTAACTATAAAAACATTACTAATGGTATCTAATTCTATTTCATTTTACTGGAGATAAGTGAACTTATGACGCAAAAAAAATTAGACAACAGAGACATTTCCATCATTTCACATATTTTGCATAAAAATATAAAACAACTTGGCATCAATATTAGAATTAGCTGATTACTTCAATACTTGGCTGAATTCAGTCACAACTATTATGGAAACTGAAGCAGAAAACGACACATTAGCAAAACGACTGAACTAGTATTACTAATAAAAGTGATAACTGGAGGAAAAAAAGTACTAGTTCAGTGGTGTCATTTTCCTTCAACAAAGCATATGGCTTGGCTTGTTTACTTGTGCTGGAATAGCAAATGTAAGAAATACCATCTGGCTGGTACTTGTTCTGGAGGAAGACAAATGGTGATCCTCTGAAATGCCTAAAAGTGGCCTTGTCAACTTTGCTTGAAATACATTTAAGTTGTCTTTGAAAGGTGGAAAAAAACCCCCAAAGAAATGTGTCCCCTTTTGTTTTGCAACATTAAGCACTGTGAAATAGTAAGAACAGTATACACAACAAATTATATAATTAGCTTGAAAACTGACATACAAGGGTAAATACAGCAGTTAAGGAACTAAATAATGGGGAGAGGGGAAGATAAGGAAAAGCTTCTCCAAATAAGAGATGCTTAAGTTAAGACCTGAAGAATTATAGTATCCCTCCCTATCCCCTGCAGTTTCTCTTTCTGAAGTTTGTTACCTGCTGTCCATCACGGTCTGAAATTATTAAGTGCAAAATTTCAGAGGTAAACAATTCTTAAATTTCACATTGTGTGCTGTTCAGAGCAGAGTGATGAAATCTAATGCTGGTCCACTCTGTCCATGCTGTTGCCACTAACAGTCTGTTAGTCACATCGCTGCCACCTCTGTTATCATACCAACTGTCACGGGATCACAAGGCTTGTGTTCAAGTCACCCTTACTTTACTTAACAAGGGCCCCAAAGCACATGAGCACCTTAAACTTCATCACATGTATGTATGTATAGGAAAAACCAGTATGTATAGGATTTAGTGCTATCTCCAGTTTTAGGCATCCACTGGGTATCTTGGAATACATCCCCCTGTGGATAAGGGGAAAGACTTTAGTATGAGCACAGAGAAATGGGGTTAATGACATTCTGGGAATAGCATATACATCAGTTGAGATGGTAAGAGAGGAGGCACTATCAGCCTCTCCTCTTGTGGTGAGAAGGAAGGAGAGGCTGAGTTTCTGCAAGTTTTGGTGGCAGGAAGCCGAGGTAATTACTATCTAATGACTTGTATTTTCTGAGTTGGCGATCAGGTAATTTGCTAGAGCATGTAAGACAACGTGGAAGGGTGGGGTTTGTAGACACTTGCTATGCTGCACTGGAAGTTGCTAGTACAAAGAAATACAACTGATTTTTGCATAGAGTGATGTGTCCTGTGTGACCCTGATAACTCATTGTTAGTTCTAGTAGTTTCATTATTTGTAAATGCTTTGGTGTTTTCTATGTAGATAACCATGTCTCTGAACAAGGACAGATCCTTTTAAATCTCCAGGTCTAATTCTTTTTCTTGTCTTTTTTCAATGGCTAGGACTTCCAGTATAATGTTGAATGCAAGTGCTGAGGGTAGACAGCCTTGCTAGTTCCTGGTCTCAGAGGTAAAGCTTTCAATCTTTCACCATTGAGAACGAAATCAGCAAGTGGCTTCATATCCATATGGCCTTTTAGGACCTAACCTCAAAAGTGCCATAATGCATGCTCCATGGGTGAAGGCAGCTACAAAGGTTGAAGGGGAGGTGACACAGACTTCACCTCTTAATGGTAAAGTTTGGGAGAGTTTATGGGACCAGAAATACTGTTGCAGCTGTTTTTGGAAATACAATCTGCTACGGAACCTTAAGCAATTTATCCCCTCAATGAAGCATTCTACCTTTTGCTTTTCACTTAAGAAATTCTATCCCTTCTTCTCTGCCCTTTGTGAAATCCTGATTACTCCAGTCCTCAACCACAGCTCTGCAGAAGCTTTACCACGCTTAAAGCAGTCTGTTACCCAGACTCATACTAGATTGTGAATTCCATTAATACAGTAACAGTATCTCTTTCATTCACCACTATACCCCCAAGGCCTAACACAGTGCCTGTTACATGAGATGTATCCAACAAAAATTTTAATAAATGTATGAATTATGACTCATCATTCTGTTATATAATAATTTGTTTTGATTGGTGTATTTATTTATCAATCTATTCAATAATATTTGTGCTAGGCTCTGTGCTAGGTGAGGAATAGTGTCAAAGAATGGAGACCTTGATGCTGTTAGTCATTAGCAGAGGGACTGGAAGATAAGGTAGGCTTGGGGGTATGTGTGGGAGTGGGGGTGGGAGGGCAGAGCATCTGCCACACATACACATTTAGAGATTGTCTCTGGTACTTCTTAGAGAAGATGTTCAAAGACAGGTAGATTCATGGCTCCAGTGTTCAGGAGAGAGGTCTAGTCTGGAGAGACACATGGAAATCAGTGTTTAGGAAATAGCTGCATCACCAACTGAATAAGATCCTTAAGTAAGAAGGTTAAAAGGAGGAGAGAAGACAGCTCGAGGATAGAATCTTACAAGATATGTTCTAAGGTAGGCCTTAGTTTAGTCCCTACCAGGAGATTGAAGACTTTTTGAGGGCCCTTATCTTACTAATTGCCAACATCCTCCAGGGTATTTATTATAGCATGAAACACTTATTTAGCATTAAATATCAGACTGATCTGAGTTGCTTTACGTATCCAGGGTTACATGTATCTATAAATCTTCACTAAAACTAGATTTCATAACCAGGAGTTAGACCTTGTCACTCTAACAGCAGCCTTTGCTTTATAAACAAGTGATGTAATGCATCTTGGGAGAGAATTCTTCAACTGTGAACAAATCTTTTAGGCTAATGTTTTGTTAAAATTTATGACAGGTACCTCAGCTGGTCAGAGCACTGTCCCCATACACCAAGGTTGCAGGTTTGATCCCTGGTCAGGGCATATACGAGAATCAACCAATGAATGCATAAATAAGTGGAACAACAAATTGATGTTTCTCTCTCTCTCCCCCTTCCCCTCTCTCTAAAATCAATTAATAAAACATTTAAAAAAAAGGTTTCCTTAAAAAAATTTATGACAGCGCGCTTACCCTGGATATAATCGGGAGGGCATGTGGGATAAGCTCTCTCATGCCATGTCTTGGTGACATTCCTATAGGAATGATGAAGGTTACAACAGGGCTCTGTGGTTGTAACCATACCGTCCCTAACCTCCTCTTTCCAGTGTAAAGTATATCCTCTATCCACATCAGGTTCAGCTCTTCATGCAGCTCACCATGTCTGCAAGTACCATGCTGTAATTCTTCCTTTATTCCCAGATAAATCCTTTTAGATGGTGTAGTACCTAGTGGATTTTTTACAGCCAGTCCCTTGTTGATGCCACATTCTAAAACCACACACACTGGTGACAAAGGGCCTTTTAAAAATGTACGGTAAAGTTTTTCCTGTTTCTTATTACACCAATCACAACAATACACCAGAAATCGTATGTATATGAATGTCAGAAAAAAGAATCCAAGTCTACTGACAAGTTGAATCATTTCAAAATTTCATGCTTTTAACTTACCTTGTGTTGCTTATTTGTTGTATAGATCCCACACAAGAGGATTAAACTGATGAAATTCCAGAGAATCTCAAGTTTAGAATTATTTTAGAGGCTATTAGAAGAGTAATAATATGCTTTGTGCTTGGACAATGAAAAGAATGATACATTTATAGAATGGTATTTTTAAATGTTCTTTCTGCTTTATCTGTAACTTATCCCTTCTTTTTAATGATTCCTTTTTATATCATTCAGAGAGCAACGGTGAGCAAGTTGATGATAAGAAGAATATAAAGAAAATAAGGAGAGAGGGAAACCATCCTTCTTGAATACCACCCCCATCTGCTAAAGAGGAGCAATGAGTCTTTAAGAATGAAAACCATGACCTGTCAGCTTTAAACCTATTATTCTCAAACTGAAAAACACATACTTCCCAGTTGGGGCTGCGTTAGTGATGAGTCAGGGGACATTTGAATCTTACTTGTTATCTTGCGGTGTTGAAGGAACCCTCATTAGACTCCGTCATAGGTGTGTGTGTCTGTGTGTATATACAAGAAAGCCCAGAGAGTAGCAATGTTTGGGTGTGCAGAGAACAGAAACACTGACCCTTTTGCAAAGTACTCAAATGCTGCGAGAGCAGATCTTATTCATGGCCTGATTCACCCGGGTGCTGATTTTCTGTTTAACTGGAGGAGTGGGAATGAGACTTCTTACTGAGTCCTCGGAGGCCTACACAGCTAAGTTTTTGGAAAAGGAATTTATCACCACTGTGCTTTTAAAACGTTTGATGATATAAGAACTGGTTCCTAAAAACCTGTTAAGGTATCTGTTAGAACTGCACTAGGATGGATGTTTTGGTATGCATATCTGCTCAGATCCACAGGAGTTCTTTGATATGAGAAAAGCATGTAAACAATCATGTTTTTATTATATTACTGTCTCATATATTTTTTCTGAAGTATAATAATGTTGTTATTAGTATTTTCAGTTGGCAACAATAACTGGTATTTTTTACATATGTTTTTATAGCTTTATTGTGATCTTTCATGTACCATAAAATCCATTTAAATTATAAAATTCAATTTAGTTATTCACAGAGTTGTACAGCTAGCACCACAAAATGCAAATCAAATTCATGGGATAACACATTACACCTACTAGGATGACTATTATAATAAAAAACAAAATATGAAAAATAATGTTTTGGGGAGGATATGCAGAAGCTGGAATCCTCATACATTGCTGGTGGGAATGTAAAAATACATTATATTACGATGAACCCTGACAACCCTGTTAGGTGAAAGAAGCCAGACATAAAAGAAAAAAATACTGTATGATTTCATTCATATGATGTATCCAAAATAGGCAAATCCATAGAGACAGAACATAGTAAGTAGTTAGTAGCTGCCAGGGGGCAGGTGTAGGGGAGATGGAAAGTGACTGCTAATGGATACAGTTTTTCTTTTTGGCATAATGACATGTTCTGGAATTAGATAACAGTGATTGTTGCACAGCCTTGTGACTAAACTAAAAATCACTTTAAAATGATAACTTTTGTTGTATATGAATTTCAATTTTAAACAAGTTTTATGCTAGGAACAATTTAGTGAATTAATAACACAGTAAGACAGCTAAGACTTACTGAGCACATGCCATGTCCTTAGGTACTGTTCTAAGCACTTTATATAAATCATCTCATCTGATCCTCAAAATGGCCCTTTGAGGCAGATACTGTTCTTATCCCCACCTGATGGGTGAAAACAGATTTAGAGAAGACATTACTTCTTCTGGATTACTCAGCTATTAAAAGGAGGGAATCTAAACTCAAGGCTTATGTATCTGTTGTACTAACCAAAAAAGGATCTAAGTTTAAAAATTTCAGAGATGCTACTAGAGAAGAAATTTAAATAGCAGAAGGAAATTTGGTGGGTTCTGTGTCATAGTTTTGAGTTAATAAAATAGGGTTAAAAAGGTGATCAAAGCAAATGCATGAAAATGGGTTAAGAGCTCACGTTGAAACTGAATATTGCTTGGCCCTTGTTCTCACTTTAGAAAGCCACAACAAAGTACATTTCTTCTAATTACTTTGGTGGCAGTAAGAAAAAAATTAAAAAAACAAGATTTCTCCTTAAGTATAATAAAAGACAGTATTTATTTTAAAAAAATCAGTGATAAATTTTCCAATTAAGGAAAAAGTAGAAAACAAGACATTATAGCAGGCAATTTACTAGTACATTTATCAGGCAATTTGGCAATATACTTCAAAAGGCTTAAAAAATTTGTATTTTATACCTCTGGTCAAGATGATGGCATAGGTAAACATGGTTTGCCTCCTTGCATGACCACATCACAATTACAACTAAAATACAGAACAACCATCTCTCAGAAATGTCAGAAATTGAGCTGAATGGAAGTCTATGGAATTAAAGAAACCATGCCCATCCAGTCTGGTAAAAGGGGTGGAGACACACAATGGGATGGTCCCAAATCCATGTGTGGTGGATAAGAATTTGGGAGGGAAATGCCAGGAGTGAGGAGTTCCAGTCCCACACCAGGACCCCAATCCCAGGGTTCCAGTGCCAGGAAGATAAATCCCCATAATTGCTGGCTGCAAAAACAGAGGGAATTCAGTTGGTGGAAGAAACTGCTACAATCCCAAGCAGTTCTCCTTAAAGAACCTACACATGGATTTACTCAGATGTACTCCCTCTGAGTTTCAGCACCAGGATGGCAGCTTGAAAGGCACCAGTGGCATAAAGGGAGAACTGAAATGTCTGGCATCAAGGCAGGTGCTGGGGGACAGTTATCTCCCAGACGTAGAGGTGGCCAGCAGCCACTGTCCTTTTTCCGAGCCATACCCCCATAAAACCACAGAGTCAGCTGGCAGGTGCCATATCTGAGCCTCCGTCAATCTGGCTAACACTGTTTACCATGCCCTGGAGAACCCTTGAGACTCTGTCCCATCCAAATTATGGGTCCACCCAAACTGTTAACCATGACTTTTCCATATGAATGGATGGTCTTGGCTCATGCTTAACGACTTTCTAAATCTATCAAACAAGCAACAGCTAAGTGGCCCCAGGCCCTGCACTAGCAGCAGCCAGCTCAGATTTATAGCTTCGGTTTGCCTGGGAATCTCCAAGCCCAGCACAAGTAGCAGCAATCTCAGATTGCTTTATAGCTCATGTGGGGTGGCCCTGGGCAGAACAAAGTTAGGGGCTGACCTTGGCCTGCACAACCTTGGAAATACAAATACCATATGATCTCACCTATAAGTGGAACCTAATGAAGAAAACAAATAAATGAGAAAAAAAGAACCAGAGACATGGAAATTTTAAAGAACAAATTGACAGGGACCAGGGAGGAGGGGGATAACAGGGGAAGAAGGAGTACATATACAAAGGACCCATGGACAAGGACAATGGGGAGGGGATTATCTTTGGGAATGGGGGATGGATGGAGCAGGGGAGAGCAAGGGTGGGGGTAATGGGGACGACTGTAACTGAACAATAAAAAATAAATTTAAAAAATTTTAAAAAGTTTTAAACTTTTTTATATGAATAATAAATGTTTATTGCATTTAATTAGAAAAGTTATAAGAACAAAAAGAAAATACAAAAACTGATTAATTCCAAAAGCAAGAGTGAATTATTAGCAAATTAGCCAATATCCCTGCAGACTGCATTTTACATACAGATGTATATAAATAATAAAAGTAAGCTCTTACTCTTTATTTATTTATTCATTTTTAGAGGAGGAGGGAGGGAGGAAGAGAGGGAGAGAAACATCAATGTATGGTTGCCTCTCACATGCCCCTGTACTGGGGACCTGGCCCATAACCCAGGCATGTGACCTGACTGGGAATCGAACCAGTGACCCTTTGCTTTGCAGGTTGGCACTCAATCAACTGAGCCACGCTAGCCAAGGCACTCTATGGATTTTTAAAAACGCTGCCTAACTGACAAAGTTTAATGAAAAAAACAGTTCTACAATAATAGAGACCTCAATACTCCACTTTCGACAATGAATAGAACCACCACAGAGATCAATAAGGTACTAGAGAGCTAGAACAACACTGTAGAACAATTAGATCTAACACATATGGAACTTGTCACCTGAGAGTATCAGGATATACATATATTCTTCTAAAGGGCACATGAAATATACCAGGACCATATGCTAGCTTAAAAAACAAATCTTAAAAAACTTAAACACTGAAATCGCACAAGTATCTTTTTCTCGTAACAGTGGAATAGAACTAGAAATGAACGGGAAAGCTGGATAATTTGCAAATAAGTAGAAATTAAACAACACATACTTAAATAATCAATGGATCAAAGAAGAAATCTCAAGAGAAATTAGAAAATACCTTAAGAATGAAAATGAAAACACAATGCACTAAAACTTTTGGAACCCAGTAAAAACACTGCTAAATGGGAAATTTATTGCTGTAAATGTGTACATTAAAAAAGATCTCAGATGAAGAGTTTAATTATACACATTAATGAGCCAGGAAAACAAAAAAAGGAGCAAACTAAACTGAAAACTAACACAAAAGAGGAAATACTAAATATACTGGTGATAAATGATACAGAGGACGGAATAACAATACAGAAAATTAATGAAGTCAAAAGATGGTTCTTTGAAAAGGTCCATAAAGTTCATAACTATTAGCTAATTTGATTATAAAAAAGAGAGAAGCCTTAAATTACTAAAATCAGAAATGAAAATGAAGACATTACTACAGATTTTATAGAAATCAAAAAGATTCCACAAGAATACTATGTACAACTATATGCCAACAAATTGGATAACATAGATGAAACGAACAAATCAGTAGAAACGAACACACTAGGAAAACAAATTCAATAAGAAATAGAAAATGTGGACAGACCCAAACAAGTATGGAGGATGAATCTTTAAATCAAAAACTTTCCAACAAAGAAATGTCCAGGACCAGATGGACTTACTGGTGAAATCTACCCATCTTCCTCAAAATCTTCCAAAAACCAGAGGAGGGAACGTGCCTGAACTCATACTAAGAGACCAGCATTACCCTGACACCAAGACTAGACAAAGACATTACAGGAGAAGGAAACCACAGGCCAACACTCCTTACTAATACTGGTGTAAAAATTCTCAACAAAATTCTAGGAAACAGAAGTCGACAGCACAATAAAAGGGTTACATACCATGGCAAGATGGGATTCATCCCTGGGATGCAATGGTGGCTAAGATGTGAAAATCACAATAACTTCTCCTCTTTCATTTCTCATTTTATTTGTTTGAGTCCTCTCCCTTTTTTTTCTTGATGAGTCTGCTTAAGGTCTTGTCAATTTTGTTTATCTATTTGAAGAACCAATTCCCGGATTTAATGATCCTTTGAATTGTTTTTTAGTCTGTATGTCATTCAACTCTGCTCTGATCTTGATTATTTCCTTCTTTTTGCTCGCTCTGGGCTTTGTTGTTATTTCTCCAGTTCTCGTAGCTGTAGGGTTAGGTTGTTTATTTGAAATGTTTCTATCTTTTTTAGGTAAACCTGTATTGCTACGAATTTCCCTCTCAGGATTGCCTTTGCTGTGTCCCATAGGTTTTGGACTGTCGTGTGTTCATTTTCATTTGTTTCCAGAAACTTTTTGATTTCTTCTTTGATATAATTGACCTATTCATTATTGAATAGCATGCTATTCAGTCTCCATGAGTTTGAATGTTTTGGTGTTTTTTCCCTGAGGTTGGTTTCTAGTTTGTGGCCCTTTTGGTCTGAGAAAATGCTTGATATGATTTCAATTTTATTAAACTTGTTGAGGCTTTTTTTTGTGTTGTATCATGTGGTCTATCTTTCAAAATGTTCCATATGCATTTGAAAAGAATGTGTAGTTTGCTTCTTTGGGATGAAAGGTTCGAGATATATATATATATCAGTTAAGTCCATTTGATCTAATGTGTCGTTCAGTCCACAGCATCCTTGTTGATATTTTGTTTGGATGATCTATCCATTGTTGACAGTGGGGTATTAAAATCCCCTACTATAAGTATGTTGCTGTCTATATCTTTCTTGTATTCCTCCAGGATTTTCCTTATTTATTTGGGTGCTCCTATGTTGGATGCATATAGGTTCACAATGTTTATGTCTTCTTGATGGATTCTTCCTTGGAGCATTATGAAGTGTCCTTCTGTGTCTCTTTTTATGACTTTTGTTTTGAAGTCTACTTTGTCTGATATAAGTATTGCTACCCCGGCTTCTTTTTCCTGTCCTTTTGTTGGAATATTTTTTTCCAACCCTTTACTTTCAGTCTGTGTAGGTCTTTTGTTCTGTAGTGGGTCTCTTGGAGGCAGTATATGTGCGGGTCATGTTTTCTTATTCATTCAGCTACTCTATGTCTTTTAATTGGAACATTTAAAGTTATTATTGATAGATGCTTATTCATTTGTCCCTTTGTATTGCGTTCCTCTCTCTCTCTCACTCTTTTTCTTCATCTTCTTAAAGCAGCTCCTTTAGCATATCTTGCAATGCTGGTTTGGTAGCAGAGTATTCTTTTAACCTTCTTTTGTCTTGGAAACTCCTTATTTTGCCTTTCATTTTAATTGAGAGTCTCACTGGGCAGAGTAGTCTTGGTGGCAGGTCTTAGCTTTCATTTTTTGGAATATTTCTTGTCATTTCCTTCTGGCTTGTAGTGTTTCTGTGGAGAAGTCAGCTGCTAGCCTTATTGGGGCTCCCTTGTATGTTATTTCCTGTTTCTCCCTTGCTGCCTTTAAGATGCTCTGTCTGTCCTTGATATCTACCATTTTAATTATGATGTGTCTTGGAGTGGGTCTCTTTGGGTTCCTTTTGATTGGGACCCTCTGTGTTTCCTGGACTTGTGTGACTTTTTCTTTCCACAAATTTGGGAAGTTTTCCATCATTACTTATTCAAACAGGTTTTCTATCCCTTGCTATTATAAGAAAGGAGAGAAATAAACTATAGTATAAAATCTAGTGGCTTAATATGCATGAACTTGATGGGCCAGAAATGAACGTTAAAATGCTATGTAGGAAAGAAAATATCAGAAATCATAAAGACCATTGTGGATTTTATATTAGTAGCCTCTGGTATTTACTGCTGTTTTTCCTTTCCGTATCCACCTCTGGTGATAGCAGATGTTGACTCTGTCTGACATTAGGTAGCCTGTTCAAGAGCTCCCGGGGTCTACTGTCTGTAGATATCTCCTGCAGTTAATCAAGTCACTCTGTGTTCAGTAGTCATGCTTAGGCACCACAGCGGGGGAGGAATCCCTCCAGGGGTTGGGGCTAATGTATCCCTTCAGGCTGCTGCTGCTTGGAGGAGAGTGGTGTGAGCTTGTTGGCTGCTTCCTTATGGGGGCTGATTCAGCACTGGTATTCCAGTCTACTCTCTCAGTTCTCTCCTCAAAGTCTCCATCCCGTCTTTCCTCTCTGCCCAGCCTCTGCAAGGGTTTATTGTTTGTGGCTGCCACTCTGTACTCAGTAGTCAGGCTTAAGTACCACAGGGCCAGGGCAGAGTCTCTCCTGAGGGTGGGGCTGTTGTCTCCTCTCAGGGTGCCACCACTGAGGGAAGTGGTCTGCCTGAGCAAGATGGCTGCTGCCACATGGGGGATCACTCAGCACCAGGATCCCAGCAGCTACTTCCTCAGTTCTCTCCCCAAAGCCTCTGTCCCCCGTCTCCCCTCAGGTTTCTCTAGCCCACTCTGCCCCCGCCTTTGCCAGAGCTCAGGGCAAGTGGCTGCAGATGAAAATTTATGTGTTGGCTCTTTAAACGGCTCTTTCAGTCTCCAGTAGCCTGTCTCTGGCAGAGAGCAGCCCTGCTGCTTTTCATAGCTGGTTGTTATCTGTGTACTTTTTGGGCTCTGGTGCTGTGGGCTATGGATCCCTGCTTATGGGTTAGACCCCACTCTCCTCAGGGGGTTCCAACTGGCCACTTAAATATTCCTCTGGCCCTACCACCTGAGGGTACTCAGCCAGCCTTCTTGGGTCTCCGCCGCACTACTTACCAGACAGGTTATGCTGAGACTGATTCTTCTGTGTGTCCACCTTTTTCTATTTCTTGTAAGACAAGTCTACTAGCAACAAATTCTCTTAGCTTTATCTGGGAAAGTCTGTATTTCACCTTCAATTTTGAAAGATAGGTTCGCTGAATATAGGATTCTTGGTTGACAGTCTTTCTCTCTGAGCAATTTAAATATGCTATTCCACTGCCTTCTGACCTCCACTATTTCTGCTGAGTCAGCCATTATCCTAAGTGGGTCCCTAGTAAGTGGCAAGTCATTTCTTTTTATTTTTTTGGTCTGCTTTCAAGATTTCTCCTTTTCTTTGATTTCAGTATTTTTACTAGGATGTGTCTGTTAGTGCACCTCTTTATGTTTATGCTACTTGGAGTTTGCTGACCTTGCTGGATATATATAAATCAGTGTTTGTCAATACATTTTGGAAGTTTTCAGCTGTTATTTCTTCAAATATATATTTTTTCTGCTCCTTTCTTTCTCTCCTTTCCTTCTGGTGCTCCCATTACACATATGTTGGTATACTTAATGGTGTCCCACATTTTTCTGACACTTCATTTTTCTTCATTTTTTTCCTTCTGTGTTCTTCAGGTTGCATAATCTTTATCTATATGTCTTGACATTCACTGGCACTCTTTTCTGACATTTCTAATCTATGGTTCAGCTCCTTTAGAGAAATTTTCATTTCAGTTATTCCAGAATTTCTATCTGGTTCTTTTAAAATAATTTCTATCTTTTATTTGATGTGACACTGTCACTATAATTTCTTTTACTTTATTACTAATGATTTACTTCTCTGAGGATATATAATGGGTACTTTGAATTTTTTTCTGCTCAGTCTGAGGTCTGGATGTACTCACAAGCAGTTTCTATTGTTTCGCCTAGTGCAGCAATACTTTCCTGTTTCTTCGCATGTCTCATTGGTTTTGGAAACAGAACCTTTGAGATAACATACAGTAGCAACTTTGGGAACTAGCTTCCCCCTTACCACAGGGCTTGCTATTTGCTTGTTTAATTGTTTAGTGTTTGACTGGGTTGCTTTATTTGGTTCCTCTGATGTTGTTTCTCAGGGAAGCACAGCTTTGGGAATGCCCAGTCATGAGGTTGACACTAGTTTGCATTCTCTTGGTCTACCTCCTTGACCACATCAAGGTGTTAACCTCCAGTAATTGCCAGTTGACTGCTTGTTGTTTTTAAGAATGCCCTGGGACATAAATTGCTCTGGATTATAATATAATCAAATTTAGGGCCTGAGTACCTTGTCTTAGCCCATGTCCCTTGTTACATACACAGCTACTCATAGGGTTGTACTACCATCACACTTCAAGAAGTGTCAGAAAGCCAAGAAATTTTCCTAGAATACTCCTGCAATATTAGGCCCAGAGGATGGGGCCATATCGACTCTCTGCAAAACAAAAGTGCCTAGTGTAGATAATAAAATGAAGAATTTCTGATATCATTGGAAATAATGGAGAGTTGGAAGCTTATGCAATTATAGCTTTTGGATTTTTCCTTCTGTTTTTTTCAGATTCTTTTCTTTTAACTGATGGCATCATGACTCCGTTACGTGACCCTCTTAATTGCTCTAGTTTCATTTTTTTTGCCCGATTTAAAACATTAATACTACCAAACACTAATATGCTGGATAAAATAATCCTTCTACTAATAATTCATCTGGTGACATTAAAAACTTAACTATATTTTCTCTTTCTCTTTAGAAAAACCCACATACAAAACAACTACTTCTTTGATAAATACATATATATATAAAAGTTTAACGGTACTTCTGTCACAATGACTGAAACATCTAAACAATAAGTAAATGCATGGCATGAAGAATGATCATAATCAAAATGAAGAAAACCTGTGTACCAATTCTGAAAAAGAGGTTTTTCAGACCCAATACATTTTTTTAAATTAAAAAGAAAAACTCACGTTCCATGTGTTCAAACATTACTGAAAAGAGGAAGTCTCGTGGTGTCATGTAATATTCTCCTTCATGTTCCAGTGAAGAAAACTGCATGAAGCGCTGTTTACGAAGAGATAACCTCTCCATCATCTTTCCACAGTCGGCATTTTCCTAACAGCAAAAAAAAAAAGCAATATAAGATTTCTTTCAGTATTATTCCTCAACTTAGCTCCTTCGAGAATAATTTTATAATTAATGAATAAATGTGTAATAATGTAAGAGAGTGAGAAGTACCAAGAAGAAATACAAAGTAGGATAAGAAACTGAAAAGGAGCAATGTTTTAGACAGGACAGTCAGGAAAGGCCTTTTTAAAGAGTTGACATTAAGGAGACTAAATAAGGTGCAGCTACTGAGGCTCTCAAGAGGAAGAGCATGCTAAGTAAGAGGTAAAGATGGGAATAAGCTTTGTGTGTTCAAGGAACAGTATGGCAAAAGATCAGATCAGATATGGGTGCGTGAAAGATCATGCAAAGCTGTGTTTCCTAAAGATAAAATATGTCATATGTGGTAAATAGCTCTGCTTTGAGAAATATATTTATATTATGGGTGAAAAGTACAAAAAGAACAAAAATGGGTAAAATATTGCTAGTGTGAATCTGCAGCCCAGGCAACAGGACCTAGATGTTGACCCAAATGCTGATAGAGATAATGTTGAAATACTTATTGTTAACCTTTCATCGAGCACTTATGTACAAGGCACTGTACTAATCATTTTATGTGGATTATTTAGTTAATCCTCACAATAACTGAACAATAGATACTACATTATATGTGAAAGCTATAAAGTAAGTGGCAGAGTAAAGATAAATCTCTTAACTAGCATATTATCCTTCTACTCATGGCTGGGCATTGTGTCCCAGGCAGAATGGATGAAGATGACACACTAGTTAACACAGGTACCAAGGTCAATGTAGTAACCTTGACATATAATGTGAGTGTCAGCTGTGAAATTCAAGAGCACACTCTCACCTTAGATACTAGGTCTGTCCAGAAGGTATCCAGCCACGTAATATGGAAATTAGAGGCATTTATTGAAGAAGATACAAGAAACACTGTACATAGGACAATGATGCCTCAGTCCCCTTCAAAGTAGGTACCTTGGGACCTCACACAGTTCTCCCAATCACCATTAGTTACCCTGTCATATTTTCCTGAATCTCATCAATGATCTGAAATCTCTTCCTTTTCAAAGGTGACTTTAGTTCTGGGAAAAGCCAGAAGTCACAGGGTGCCAAATCTGAGCTGCAAGGGGGCTGAGTCACCTGGGTGATTTGACGTTTTGCCAAAAAACTCTGCACAAGATGCAGTGCATGAGTGGGCGCACTGTCATGACGAAGCTGCCAATCACCAGCTGCCCATGGCTGTGGTATTCTGAATCAGCTAGATAGCTTCCGCAGAAGTATGTTCAGGCTTAACGTAAAACTGGATGCAGATTTGTTGCTCTACTCGCTCAGTCATTTTGAATGTAATGGCCAAAAGGTACACACGCTCACTCAACCATGTCTACTGCCCCTTCTGACTAGCACAGTGAAGTCATCATTGTTCATGCATGTGCATTCCAGTCCACTCTCCTTGGCTGCCAGGTTACAGGGATGTCACGCAAACCATTCTCTCCTTATATTAACAATGGTTAGACTTTTTCTAGACAGACCTCACAGCTTTCCTTAAGGTACTGCTCTAATTTGGGCAAAATCCTTCCTTGGACACACCACTGCCCTTTCACACTCACTACTGATCTGTTATTCATCCTGACACACAAGTGATGTTCACTGAGGGCAGACTGGAATTGAAATGGGGAAACATAAATTATAGTGGCTTAAACCTCTTCAGATTCAAAGCTCCTTTCTGGCTGATATCAGTTCTCTCCTGATTTCACAGTGACTTCCTTGAACAGCTAAATTTATATCTCTTTTGTGTTTTGTGCAGCGCCTACCGGAATACTGGATATATATGAAACACTCACTAATACTACAATGATCTGTACCCTTGTATTCTCTAGAACTTGTCTATTCATGTCTTTCCTTTTCTTTCCCCTTGAATCACTAATAAAAATCACTCGAGGGGCATGCTTTAATTACACGAGTCCATATCCACCCTAGTTATCAGAAAACTGAATTTTACTAATAATTTCTGAACATTTTATACATGAGAAAGATACAGTATCACTTTTAAACAAAACAATATTAAGTAACTATAGGAAAATAGTAATAAGATGAACATTAATTCATACTAGAATGTCCTAAGTGCTTCGGCAGTACATTTACAAAAAGTATACTATGGGGTAGGGAAGGAGGGTGGTTAAGAGTCTTCTCAGTAAATGTCACAGCCCTGGAAAAGTCCTAGATATGAAAGATAGCACCATACATTAAAAGAACTGAAAGAAGGTGAACATGGGCAACATATTATTAGCTCAGAGAATATTTTTATTTATTATACACTTGTTAATATATAATCTATTGGGATTTGTCAATAACAAGTAAATACTCTATACAGAAATATAGTATATTTCCAAATCCTTTTATATTTCCTAATATCTAAGTTTTTCATGACTAATTAAAAAAATGCCTTTACCTGAATTTTAACTGTTTTCATATAAACTCTTCTTTTCAAACTTTAACTAAAAGGGGTCTATTATTCATTTATCATCCTCACCTGGTCTCAAAACAAGATGATTAACATGCACTTTGTGTGTTATATTATACACTGTATTCTTACAATAAAGTAAGCTAGAGCTAAGGTTTGTCTGTAAGTTTTCTTGAATTGTTGCAAATCTCCAAAAAATTTTCCAATATACTTATTGAGAAAAATTTGCATATAAGTGGACCCATGCAATTCAAACTCATGTTGTTCATGGGTTAACTACTTGAGCTTTTCATAAATATTATGTCGAATAAAATTAGACCACAAGATACAAATCTTTATTCATTCCAATATTGTTAACATACTTTTTTCTTTATTTTTATTGTTTACATAATTACAGATGTCCACATTTACCCCCCTTGCTCACCTCCTTCCCACCCTCGAACCCCTTCTCTTTGGCCACCACCACATAGTTGTCTGTGTTTATGGGTTATGCATATATGTTCTTTGGCTAACCACTTCACATTCTTTCATCCAGCACCCACCTCCAAGTCCCCTCCCCTCTGACAGCTGTCAGTCTGTTCTATGTATCTACGTCTGTTTCTTTTTTGTTCCTCAGTTTATTTTGTTCACTAGATTCCACATATAAATGATATCATATGTTACTTGTCTTTCATCAACTGGCTTATTTCACATAGCATAATAACCCCGGTCCAAGTCTATCAATGCTGTTGCAAAAAGGTAATGTTTCTTTCTCTTCTTTCTTTTTCTTTTCTTTTCTCTTCTTTCCTCTTTTCCTTTCTTCCTTTTGTTCTTTATTTTTTTAAAATAATGTATTGTGTGAATGTACCACAGCTTTTTTAACCACTCATCTATTGATGAGTATCTGGGTTGTTTCTGAATCTAGGCCATTGCAAAAAAACCCTGCTGTGAATGTGGGGTGCATATATTCTTTTGCATTAGTGTTTTGGGATTCTTAGGATATAGTTCCAGAAGTGGGATTGCTGAGTCAAAAGGCATTTCCATTTTTAATATTTTGAGGAAAATATGTTTTCCACAGTGGCTGCACCAGTATGCATTCCCACCAACAGTGTACTAGCGTTCCCTCTTCTCCATATCCTCACCAGCATTTGTTGCTTGTTGATTTATTGATAACAGCCATTCTGACAGGTGTGAGGTGATATTTCATTGTGGTTTTAATCTGCATCTCTTTGATGATGGGTGACCTTGAGCATTTTTTATATGTTTATTGGCCATTTGTATGTCTTCTTTAAGAAGTGTCTATTCAGGTACTTTGCCCATTTTTTAATTGGATTGTCTGTCTTTCTGGTGTTGAATTGTATAAGGTCATTATAAATTTTGCATATTAACCCTTTATCAGATGTATCAATGGCATATATGTTCTTCCATACAGGGGGTTCCCTTCTTATTTTGCTAATGGTTCTTTGGCTGTGTTTTTGCATATACCTGTCTAATCTTTCCAACATCATTTATTGAAAATACTGCTTTTACTCTATTGTATGATCTTGCTTCCTTTGTAAAATATTAATTGACCCCAAAGGCATGGACTTATTTCTGTGCTTTCTATTCTGTTCCATTGATCTATATGCCTGTTCTTATGCCAGTATCATGCTGTTTTGATTAAAACAGCCTTGTAGTATAGCATGATATCAGGTATTGTGATACCTCAAACTTTGCTATTTCTCGAGATTGCTGAGGCTATGTGGGGTCTTCTTTGGTTCCCTACGAATTTTTGGAATGTTTGTTTGAGATCTGTGAAATATGTCAGTAATAGGAATTGTGCTGAATCTATATATTGTTTTGGGAAGTATAGATATTTTAATGATGTTAATTCTTCCAATCAATGAACATGGTATATGCTTACACTTATTTGATGGTTGAGTTTCATTGTTCTACATGTAGCTGTCCAGATCTCCCAACACTATTTGTTGAAGAGGCTATTTTTACTCCATTTTATGCTTCTGCCCCCTTTGTCGAATATTAATTGACCACAGAGATGCGGGCTTATTTCTGGGTTCTCTATTCTGTTCCATTGATCTGTGTGTCTGTTCTTATGCCAGTACCAGGCTGTTTTAAGGGGCCTTGTAATACAGTTTGATATCAGGTATTGTGATCCCTCCTACTTTGTTCTTCTGTCTCAAAATTGCCATGCCTATTCAGGTCATTTATGGTTCCTTATACATTTTTGAAATGTTTGTTCTATATCTGTGAAATATGTCATTGGTATTTTAATAGGGATTGCACTGTATAAATTGCATTAGGTAGTATGGACATTTTGATGTTAATTCTTCCAATGCATGAACACGGTATGCACTTCCATTTATTTGTGTCTTCCTTAATTTCCGTCTTCAGTGTTGTGCAGTTTTCTGAGTACAGGACTTTTACTTCCTTGGTTAGGTTTATTCCTAGGTACTTTATTTTTCTTGTGCTCTAGAAAATGGGTTTCTTTTTCCGATTTCCATTTTTGATATTTCATTGTTGGTGTACAAAAATGCCTTCAATTTCTGAATATGGACTTTGTATCCCACTGCTTTACCAAATTCACTTATTAGGTTGAGTTGTTTTTTTGGGGGTCTACAGGGTTTTCTATGTACAGTATCATGTCATCTGCAAATAATGACAGTTTTACTTCCTTCTTTCAAATTTGGATGCCTTTTATTTCTTTTTCTTGTCTGGTCACTGTAGGTAGAACTTCCAATATTATGTTGAATAGAAGTGGTGAAAATGGATATCCTTGTCTCTGATCTTTGTGGGAAAGCTTTTAGTTTTTGCCCGTTGAATATAATGTTGGCTGTAGGTTTGTTGTATGTGGCTTCTATTATGCTGAGGTATGTTCCTTCTAATTCCACTTTGCTGAGTGTTTTTATCATAAATGGGTGCTGTACCTTATCAAATGCTTTTTCCACATCTATTAATATGATCGTGTGACTTTTCTTTCCTTTTATGTGATGTATTATGTTTATTGATTTGTGAATATTGTACCATCCTTACATCCCTGGGATGAATCCCACTTGATCATGGTGGATGATCTTTTTAATGTATTGTGGATGTGATTTGCCAATATTTTGTTGTGGATTTTAGCGTCTATGTTCATCAGCGATATTGACCTGTAGTTTTCTTTCTTTGTTGTATCTTTATCTGGTTTCAGGATTAGGATGATGATGGTCTCATAAAAAGAGTTTGTGAGTCTTCCCTCTTCTTGGGTTTTTTGGAATAGTCTGAGAAGGATAGGGGTTAGCACTTTCTTAAATTTTTGTAAAATTCTCCTGTGAAACTTTCTGGTCCAGGACTTGATTACCACTTCAATTTCACTAGCTATTATTGGTCTGTTAAGTCTTTCTGCTTCTTCTTGATTCAGTTTTGGAAGAATACATTTTTCTAGAAATATGGTCGTTTCACCCAGGTTTTCAGATTTCTTGGCATGTAGCTGTTCACAGTAATTTCTTACAATCCTTTGTATTTCTATGGGATCAGTTGTAATCTCTCTCCTCCTTCATTTCTTATTTTATTTATTTGTGTCCTCTCCCTTTTTTTTTTTCTTGATGAGTCTGCTTAAAGGCTTGTTGATTTTGTTTATCTTTTCAAAGAACCAGCTCCTGGATTTACTGATCCTTTGAATTGTTCTTTTAGTCTCTATGTCATTCAGTTCTGCTTTGATCTTGATTATGTCCTTCCTTCTGCTTGCTCTGGGCTTTGTTTGTTGTTGTTTCTCCAGTTTTGTAGATGTAGGGTTAGTCTGTTTATTTGAAATGTTTCTGTCTTTTTTAAGGTAGGCCTGTATCGCTATGAACTTCCTTAGGACTGCCTTAGCTGTGTCCCATAGGTTTTGGACTGTTGTGTGTTCATTTTCATTTGCTTCCAGAGACTTTTTGATTTCTTCCCTGATCTTATTGTTAACCCATTCATTGTTTAATAGCATGCTATTCAATCTCCATGAATTTGCATGTTTTGGAGTTTTTTCCTTCAGGTTCTAGTTTCAGGTTGTTGTGGTCTGAGAAAAGGTTTGATGTGATTTCAATTTTCTTGAATTTGTTGAGGCTTGTTTTGTGTCTTATCATATGTTCTGTTTTTGAAAATATTTCATGTGCATTTGACAAGAATTTGTATTTTGCCTCTTTGGGATGAAAGGTTCTATATATATCAGTTAAGTCCATTTGATCTAGAGCATTGTTTAAGGCTGCAATATCCTGTGGATATTTTGTTTTGAAGATCTCATTGTTGACAGTGGAGTGTTAAAATCCCCTACAATTGTGTTGCTGTCTGTACCTTTCTTGAAGTCCTCGAAGATTTTCCTTATATATCTTGGTGCTCCTATGTGCATTTATGTTTACAATATTTATGTCTTCTTGATGGATTCTTCCCTTGAGTATTATGAAACGTCCTTCTGTGTCTCTTTTTAGGGACTTTGTTTTGAAGTCTATTTTGTCTGATATAAATATTGCTACCATGGCTTTTTTTCCCTGTCCATTTGCTTGGAGTATGTTTTTTCCAACCCTTCACTTTTAGTCTGTGTTGGTCTTTTGTTGTGAGGTGGGTCTCTTGTAGGCAGCATATGTGCAGGTCATGTTTTCTTATCCAGTCAGCTATTCTATGTGCTTTGACTGCGGCATTTAATCCATTTACGTTTAAGGTTATTATTGATAGATACTTAGTTATTGCCAGTTTTTTCTTTATACCTATGTTTCTCTCTCTCTCTGTCTTCTTTTTCTTAAAGCAATCCCTTTAACATTTATTGCAGTATTGGTTTGGTGTTAATGAAGTCTTTACTGATTTTACTGGGTTTCTGGGTTCATCTTGATTGGAACTGTGTTTCCTGAACTTGGGTGACTTTTTCCTTCACAAGATTAGGGAAATTTTTAACCATTCAAACAGGTTCTCTATCCATAGTTCACTCTCTTCTCCTGATAGCCCTATTATGCAAATGTTGTTATGCTTAATTTCATCCCAGAGGTACCTCAGACTTCTTTTATTTTTTTAAATGCTTTTTTCTTTTGGTTGCTCTGCTTGGGTGTTTTTTGTTATCTTGTCGTTAAATTGCTGATTTGATCCTGTGCTTTATCTAACCTGCTGCTGATTCCTTCTAGTGTATTTTTCATTTCAGATATTGTATTCTTCATTTCTGTGCTATGTTCCTTTTTGTGCTATGTCTTTTTTAATGTTTACTATCTTTTTGAATTCTCACTGAGATCATCCATTCTTCCCTTAAGGTTCTGGAGCATCCTTATAACCATTATTTCAAACTCTGCATCTGTTAGTTTGGTTGCTTCTATTTCATCCATTTTACTTAATTCTATTTTGTTGGTGCCATTTTTCTTTGTGCCCCCATTTCGTCCTCATTTGTGTATTAGGTAGATCTGTTATGGTTCCCAAGGTTGTTACGGTGGTTTTCTGATGTAGGTATCTTGTTGGGGTGAGCCACAGAATCTTCCAGATCACTGAGTTCCATGCCCCAGGAATGTTTTTTGTGGGTTATGCCAATGTCCTGTTGTAGCTGAGGCTTGAATGCTGTTGGCCCTTTAATGGGTGGAGCTAACCCTTTAAGGTGGGTGACTATTTTCATAAACCTTGATCACCACATAAGAGACACTCTGCAGCAGCTGCCCACTATGGCAGAGTTGTTCCCAGCAGGACAGGGCCAAAAAATCCAGCCCTGTGCAGCTGCGCTATGGGGCAGAACTCAGCAAAACAGGGATGGCTGAGTGGCTCAAAAGGTGGACGGACAGGTGCCACTGTGCACTTGAGGTGCGGGAGACTGGTCTTCTTTCCCAAACTACAATTCGTTACTGTCTGGGTCTGTGCCCAAAGCCTCTCCAGAAAATTAGAAGGCATTTTAAAGTTACTGCTGGGTGCAACCAGCAGATCCCTCCACACGACCCGAGTACAGCAGCATGGCCTTGCCAGTAGTCGGAGTCTGGACCCTGAACTCCCCAGGCTGGTGTATGACAATAAAGAGTGTTCATTCCTGGGAGAGATCAGTCTGAGTCTCCAAAGTGGACTGAATCCTTACCTATTTTCACTGCCAGATGCTACTGCGCTCTACTTTCCATCTCTGTTGCTCTGGGTTGGGGATCCCTGCTTGGTGTTGAGACCCTATGCTCCTAGGGTCAGGGAGTTCTACAGTCACAATATCTGTCCGTCATGTCAGCCGCCACAGCACCTGCATGCATGGACTACCCCTTTTTGTCTCTCTGCTGTTCTTACCAGTCTGTATGTGGCTTCTGTAAAAGCTAGCCCTCCATTGATTTTTCAGGTTGATTGCTTTACAATTTAGCTGAAAATCCGATTTGGGGCTAGGTGTGAGTGGGCACAGCTTCCACTTACTCTGCAGCTGTCTTGGAATCTGTTCACATACATTTTTTAAAAGAACTCACCCCTACTGTACTCTTAGTCATAATGAGGTATCAATTACAGGGAAAGTATCTATACAAATAATAATTCAGTATGCTGACACATAGGTTGGAGGATTCAGGATGTAAGGAGAAACATAACTATTATCTCCTAGGGCTAAATTAATTTCTTTCAAAAATAAAAAGTATCATAAGGCAAACCATAATTTTAAACCATTTATTTTAAGCCATTTAAGGGCATAAATTTCATTATAAATGTTAGTATTGATGTCTAAAACTCTTGTTAAGTACCAAGGGCTGTTTCATGGCTATGGAAAAAATATCAGCACCGGAGAAAGTTGGAATCTACAGGTATTACAGGATCTGCTGCATAAACCAAGTTTCCTTTTTTCTTTTTTCCTTTTGGAGTTTTGGTTTTTAGTCTCAATCTATATACTAATCTACTTTAAAATCTGGGAATTTCTTTTGTTTATGCTAAATGAACCTTCCTGAGAAAGTTCACTCAATAAAATCATAGTGTCATAAAAAAAACCCTACACTGATGAGAAAGTAGCAGGGAAAAGTTCTTCATACCTTCCTACCATCTGATAAAACACAAAACCAAAAAGAAGTATATACATCCATCCTGATGCTGCTCTTAACCTCCCACTTTGAAGTTGTTTGAGAAGAGTGTTCTGGGTACTGATAAGTTGGATCAAACTAAGACAACACTAGGACTGAAAAACAGTTTCTTCTGCTGTATGCTGGAATGAAAGGATGAAATTCTGAACCACCTCGTTGATCAGAACTCTAAGGAGCATCTTCCACATTGTGGTTACCACACAACTGTCTAGCAAATGGCAGTCTAGGGCACTGAGAAGGGGGTACCTTTTCCTAATTTCCACAAAGTTCCCATATGTGCTTGGTAATACTGTCATTGATATCGTCCAACCTGCAGGGATAGTGCAAGGAAAGAAAAGTACAGAATGTGCACTGGAAGCTCCCATAACACGCTGCATTCACTACAGGGCCAATACCTGCCATTTTTCCCACCTGTGTTGTTGTAAAGGTAAGTAGTACCAGCACTGGTAAGTTAAAGCTTAGCTGGGCAGAGAAATACACTGTATTCATGATCACAGTAACCTAAAACCTACGAACTATGAATGCATGAGGGCATTTCCCCAAAGAGGCAGGCACCCCAAAATGGGGGGAAAAGGTGAAATCCACAGGTCATCCAATGGGATAGGATAAATCTGACTTCAGAGAACAGAAAGATCTTCTGGAGCAGAAGCTGGACCTAGACATGTTCCGAACTGCAGAAGACTTTGGCCCAGCTCTTTCTCCAACCCCTCAGGTAGTGGAATGATTAAATGGCTGATAAAAACTCATACCATAAAGAATGCTTAGATGAAGATGGAAAGGAGATAAGTATACATATTCACACTATTTTTGGCAATTAACACATTTGGCTAGAACATCTGTTTAAAAACTAATACTAAGCCTGTGCAAATTCTGTGAGAATAATGAATACAAGAGCAATAGGAAACATGTAAAAATAAAAATCATGTTCTGAAAGAAAACAGAAAAAAAAATAAAGAGGTAATGGCACTTATAATATTAAACAGCAAAGATAAGGTGCAAGAAGACAGACATATCTGACAAGAGAGTTGGCCGAACTAAATAAACGAAGGGGAAAAAAATACTACTGTAAACAATGAAAACTTGAAGAAACGGTAAAGAGTGAACATTGCAGAAAATCTATGGACAGTGTGATAGGGAAGGCAGAAGAAAAGCGCCAGAAAAAGCAATTAGGAAAAAGAATGTCCACGCATATGACAGACACCAAGCAGTCAACATAGGAATACCTGATGTGCTTCAGGAAGAGAAAGAGCAAATAAACATCTATTTAAAAAATATAGCAGACAAAACCTTTACTGAAATGCACAAAGATTTGTGCATTTGTGTTTGCTACTCTATTTGCCACTGCCCTGTGTGTGTGTACTCTAGGTTTGACTAATTCTAGAAGACCTCAAATCAATTTTAGTCTCTTTCAGAAAACTAAATAAGGTTAGAATCATGATGCCTTTATTGCTGGATTCAATCTAAAAGCTGTTCTCTAAGGAGTTAATACAAAAAATAACACAGGAATGGATGAAATGTGACTGATTTCTAATATTCTCAAGACATGCACCATCCTTCTATAGTATGTGGAGATGAAAGTGGTATAGGGGACAGCACGCCTGAGCTATTCGACTGGAAAGGCTGAAGAGGATTTTTTTGTCCCTCCTCACCCCACCTTGTTCCCTGCAGTTTAAGAAAACTCCTCACATGTAAGTGGACTAAACAATAGTTCACCTTTACCTGAATAATGAGAGTCCACAAAGCTACTCTGTATGCCAGTGTGCATCGTCACATAAATAATGGATGGACTGGCAGGAGGGAACAGCTGCCTGGGAAACAGCTCCTAGGGATGAAGGTTAGGAATTCAGTGGTGGAGATCAAAGGCCTGCTTGGCGCCTGCTGGTAGCTGTTATCCTGAACAACCTGACACACTGAATGGGGGGTCCTGTAGGTGGGAAGTGATGGGAGTGCACGAATTCCTATTACCACAACTGTGTGCTTCTCAAACCTGCATCTACAGCTAAATACATGGGAAAGGAGTGGCAGAACTGCTGGGACTGCACAGTACTGAGCACGTGACAACCATTCACATGGTTCTGCTTATATGTAAAATGCTTTGTGGATTTCCAGGATTACTTGTAATGCAGTGAAATTTGTGACAAAGGAATTAAGAGCAATGAGTGATGTGAACTAGATAAAAGAGATCTTTGAAAGCTGATGACTTCTGTTAAAACACTTCACTAGTTTATTGCCATTAAAGCCAACAGGTGCTTCACCATTCTGTCTTTACTTTTTATTCATGAAGTGACAAACTGGAAAAAGTTAGTTCACTGTTCTTTGTTGAACATTCTTTGGTCTCTACAGTTCTCAGGAAGAAACTGGGAAAAGAAAAGGACCTTCTTATAATTCTTTCAATATGTCCTATATATATTTCATTAGACAAAACGTTAAAACCTTATTCATTTGGGGTCTTTATTCTGGAATTTTTAATTATCTGGATAAAATGTACTTGCTTTGGTGTCTTTGAACTTTCTGTGGTATAACTGAAAGAGTATGTTTTCTTCTGAAAGAAAACTTTACAACCAAAAATTTTCAGTCATTACGCAGAACTTTTCCATTTTATTCTGGATCATGGAGATACTATTGTACATGAAACAAAATACTGCCAGTCTAAGTTAGAAATATTTACTACATAAGCTATGTTCATGATAAATTCTGCAAAAGACAGTGCATTAGCCAGGGTCACGAGTAATTCCTGAGAATGTGGGAAGCCCTCGGATATGTTCTCTAGCTTCCGAAGATGGTTTATCTAGTGATGGCACCATCTGGACTGCTTTCCAGAGACTGGAAGGAAAGTGGTATGGCTCTCCTTACATGGGCAGAATGAAATGGTATATGCTTATATATACTAATTCTTAAAAAATACTCTTGTATTCTGTCTGAGGAAGGGTGGTCACTGTCAGGAAATGCTAATGAGTAAAACAATAGCATCTCCTCTTCTAGTAACTACTTTCCCTTTCCTACTGAGGTCACTAAGCAGAACACTCATCGACCCTTCCAAAATTCCCCTTCAGGGGGTGCATCATAACTACATAACTTTTTGTTTATGCTATAAATAGAAGTTTAAATTAAGCTTCAAGTAATTAAAAAGAGACTAGAGCCTTAACTGAAAATCTCAATACTCTCCTAAAGTTTGATCAAAATCATTTGTTGCAACCATAACTAAAAAGTGTTTTTCTTAAGAAATGACTGAATTTCTGTAGCTTATTTTTCTACATGGGAGAAGGTAAATACTACTTTGTGCACTCCTTCTTACAGCTATTCAATGTCAGCCTATCAAATAAATATTACATGTCTCCTACAACCAAGCACTGAGTAGAGATAAAAAATGACAAATGGATAGATGCTCTCTTTTCTAGTGGGGGAAGCAAAACAGAAGGTGGTCAGTGCAAGAAAGAAGTATGAAATGATCACCCGACATTCATCAAACGTGTCCCACTATGGTAAAGTTCAAACTCTGATTATTTTTAAATGTTATTTATCAGCCGTGACATTTTGACTTCTTTTCAAAGTGATTATATTTTTCAAGTTCATATAATTAAACTTAACTAGAGCACTAGTAACAGGTCTGGCACAAGTCTGTCTAGATTGTGGTCTCTCTTCTTCTGGCAGTAACAGTAAGAGAAGTGCAGCAGAGCAGTAACAAGGAACCTTTTGTAACACAAGCTATGATCTGATTTCAGGAACCTCAGCCATGCAAAAAAGGTCTACTCGGAACTGAGAACTTCCAGTAAGCCTGAGAAAGTGCTGCTGTCAGAGGTCACTGAGAGGGTTAACACTTAGGATATTGTATCTAACAATGTATGACTGTGGCACAAAGAAGGGATGGATTAAAGGACCCCTCTTCTTTCCTTCCTCCCACCTCCTTCCTGGGAAACAGCTGCTGTCTGTAGCTGTATTATATAGTTGGGACTGCAGAAGGAAAGTGATTCATCCACATAGTATTTTGCATAGCTCCTCACCCCATGCTCTCTCATTCTGTGGTCTGTTTGGACTTCTGTATCCCCAATCTTCAGCAAAAGACTGTCCCCTCCATACACTTCCTTAGTTTACAGGACACATATGGTAAGGATGGATTTCCAAAGCTGTGGCTGAATACTGAAGGCAGTCTGCCTCTCTAGCACAAGTCCCTTAAGTCCTACACCCTAACTCTACACAAAATTTGGTCAAATATTAGAATTATTTTATTTTTAAAATTTTATTTATTTTATTAAATTTATTGGAGTAATATTGGTTAATAAAATTATATAGGATTCAAGTGTACGGTTCTATGATACATTATCTGTATACTGCATTGTGCCCACTACTTAAATTGTCACCATATATTTGACCCCCTTTAGCCTTTACTATCACCCACCTCTGAGAATTTCATTTTTTTAAAAGGCAATATGTTGCTTGAATACAAAGAGAAATTTTATCCAAGACAAAAATCAAACAAATAATTTTTTAAACCCTCACCCGAGGATATGTTTTATTGATCTTAAAAAGAGAAGGGAGAAACATCAATGTGAGAGGGAAACATTGCTGGTTGCCTTCTGTACATGCCCTGACTGGGGACTGAATCCACAACCTAGGTATGTGCCCTGACTGGGGATCAAACCCGTAACCTTCTGGTGTATGGGATGATGCTCCAACCTACTGAGCTACCGGGCAAGGGCAAAAATGGAAAAAAAAGTTTTAAAAATCTTCAGGTAAATGGAAAGGTAAGAAAAGCTTGAATAGAGAAGCAGATTTGCAATTTCTTATTAAAAACAAAAATTACATTTCTATTTAAAAATTCCATTGACACTATTATTTTTATGAATTGGTCTTTGTACAAAACAAATACTGATTTAAATGTTGGTCTTAGTTTTGTACATTGTGAACAGGATGGTTTGCTTGTGTGTTCTTAGCTTCAGTATTCACCTGGTAACCTTTGATGAGCTTCAATAAACCTCTACTGCATACCTTTCCAGAAGACAGATTAAATAGCCATTTACTGCTTCCGGTAGTAATTAAAACACTTCACAAACCATGTCATACACCTGGTTGTTTCTTGTCCCTCTTTTTGTTTGGCTAACTTATTTATTAAGAATTCTAGTAATTACCTCCTTTCATTCTTCCAAAGTACCCATTTTGGGTTTGGTATCCTCTAGGTGTGAGCACACAGAGCCCTGGCTGAACTTCATCAAAGCCATAATGACTCCGAATTCCTCAAGAACAGAAAGTCTTTTTTCTGTCTCCCCAGTGCCTACTACATGGTTAATATTGCTAAATGGTTTAAAAAAAAAACAAAACGGGTGCAGGCAATTAAAAAAGAATGTGCAGGAATGAAGAACTCTTTATGAATGGGAATCAATTCCAAACTCATTGTGATTTTAAAAAATAACAATTTAAAAACAGATTTCAGTCTGTGAACCAATATGCAAATTCTTGGTTTTGTGATTATATATTTTAAACCCTGTTAATAATTTATTAAAATATCTTTAGAGAGGTAGGTATGTATTCTGCTATGTTCAGTTATACTAAAGAAGTATGCACAAATAGAAATAAAGGCCCTTTTATTATATTCCTTTTATTATAACCACAAATTACTGCACAGTTAATTACTTTAGATGAAAAAATGCCTTCATAACAAGAGGAAAGAGGTAAAGCCATTGACAGGTGGTGGCAGTATTAACTGCCTCAAAGGATACTGGCTTATTTTTCACCAATCGTGGATATCACAGAATCTCAGAAACTGGAGCACACAGGTGCTTCATGCTCTCCTTCATAAATCTGAATGATCTAATCAATTTCAGGCCTCATACCATGTTTGGTTTAAGTTTTAATGGATTTTTTTGGCTTTAGCTTGGAGTTCACGTATCTTAATATGGTATGTCTAAGATAAAATTTTTCTATTTAAAATATATTTGTAGGAAATGAGCAGGGGATGAGCCAGACAGTTCACCGGTATTGACAAAATGGGTAGTTTCCAAGCAGAGGTACTAAAATACATGTCATTTCTGTTTCTGTTGATGTTTATTAATTATATCACTAGTAAAAGAAGTAATACATAGGTTACACAATACAAATAGTGAATATACAGATATGATTATATATTTTGGCAAATTAATTTACTGTTCAAGCTAACCTCTGCTTTGTATCTGTGAAGTACAAACTTGAACAAATCATTTCAGACTGGCATGGATTTGCCAAAATCTCCCTTTCTGTATTTACCTTTTCTATGGACATTATTTCATGATAAAATGTTAATGTTCTCATTTCTGAAGATATTTTAACAGTGAAGATTAAAAAAAAAAGATTCCATCATAGACTTTATTCTATAAAGACTGAAAAGCTAAGTTTTTTTTCTTTTTTGCTTTAAGGTAGCACCAAACATATGAAGTAAGCAACTGCTAATAACTGAAAAGGAATTTACAGTTTACTACTTCAACTGCCACCTTTGAACTACTAGAACTAATAGCCAGTTTTCTCCTTCAACTCATCACCCTTCTGTCTTTTACAATAGTCGATGTCAAATGAGGAACAACTTCCTGCTACATCTTAACCTTCCAGTACAAGAAATCAGCAGTATAAAATTGCCAATAAATCCAATACTAAGTTAGCATAATTGTTGGCATGTGCCCAGGTAAAAGTGGGATCTGTACCAAATAAGAAGTTCTTTGGGAGTGCATGTTAAAGAAAAATTTTTATCTTGACCTGAGAATTTTAGGATCTCCTATGAGAAACAAAACCAGTGAAAATGTAGTTTATGATATGTTGAGTTGTTATGTGATTACTTTAAGGGCAGGCATGGACAGAGCTAGCCCTTGGGTACTCTCTCTTTTAAAATTTATTTGGTGATTAATATACTCCTTAACTCTTTATATAAAAGTTTATTCAAGAGAATAATCCTAGTTAAATCCTGGAAAGATGTCTGGAAAAGAAGGAACAGATATCTGCAGGCTAGAATAGACAGAGCCTGACATTCTGAAATGAATCAGGCAACTCAAATCTCCAAATTTGAACTGCCAGTGAAGCACCAAAGAGTAACTCTGAATATTTAAAGACTTGGATTTGGTCACTTTAGTTTTAAATATTTAGGTCTATTGATTAGATACTCTTTTAACTTATAATAAAAAACTTTATATATGTAATATGTATTATTACCAGTATTAATAACATTCCTAAGAATTTATAGGCAGATTCCTTAGGCTCTGAAAACTTGAATAACCCAACTTACAGGCGAGATGGTTAAGAGAAGAAACTTGAAGATGCTCCCTTGGATGATGGATCTTTATGATTATAAGGAGAGGGATGTGGAAATAGAACAAAGGCATTTATAAAGGTTTAACTACAATGATCAAATACCATAGAGCTAACAGAACATACACTGGGCTAGGAAAGACTGCAGAGTCAGAACAGAAGTGAGTATTGTACATTATCTGATGTGAGGATAATGACGTGATCAAAGCAGTGAACAAGAAGATTTTATATGTGACATCTGAAATATTTCATAATGTGAAGGACAAATATTAAGAACCTAGAAGGGACAAGGACTGCAATCCCAATCCAAAAATTTACAGCAGAGGCTCTTAACCCTATACTACATGGTTGTACTTCCTGGTGTTTTAACTCCCTGAAATTACATGAAAAGAAAACATGTATACACACTTGTTGGGAGAGAGTAAGTAATTTATATCACATTCTAAAACAGATTCACAATCTATTCAAAGATTAAGTGACAAAGATGAATCACCAAACCTGACTGATAACATGATAAAATGATTTGTAAAATAAAACGCTCCAATTTTGAGTACTACCCATATTAGTGTATAAAGTTAACTTTGAATAACTGAGGTGAATATCAGATTCAATCCATTTTCAACATATGGCCATAGAGGTCTCTTAAAATTTAAAAGGAAAAAAATAGGTTCTCCAACAGGGCAAAGTATAGAGTGGGAAACTTATTAATTTCAGGTTTTTAAAAAATGTCTCATATTTTCTACCAACTAAAACAGATTAGTTGAAATAAATACACAACTGCTGTCTCACCAGAATAAAGCAAAGTGCTAAATGACATTTCTGTTGTATAAAAATTCCAAATAAAAGCTTCGTCTTAATAAAATTCTATGTTTATCTGCACAATTCTGACTTTTGTATCACTGTATCGTTTCACTGATGTGGCCCTAAAGCCATGGTAGGTAGGCTGCCTATCCCACACTAGGCCTTCCTCTATGTTAGGAAGCAATCACCACAGTAAGCATAATAAACATTCGTACAGTTTTTAATAGAGAAATAACTAAAGAGAAGAACCTGCAGAGCAAGGACATGGGGCTCTTAATTGGGCAATTATGACCAAATTAAACCAGGAAAGATTTTGTCTTTAAACACTTAAGAGTGGGTCCTGAGTGGGTAGCTCAGTTGGTTAGAGTGTCCTGACATGTCAAGGTTCTGGGTTTGATCTCTAGCCAGGGCACATACAAGAAACAACCAATGAACAGATGACCAAGTGGAACAATAAATCCATGTCTCTGACCCTCTCTTTCTCACAACAAATTGATGTCTCTTTCTGTCTCTTCCTCTCTCTTAAAAAAAAGAAAATCAATAAATTAAAAAAAACACTTAATAGTGCACTTTAATCTCTTGGCATTGACACTGCACACACACAAAACACAGAAATCAACCTGTTTGTAATTTATCAGTAAAATCTTTTAATTGAACATATCAGCAAATGAGAAAAATGACATCATATTCCCAAGCAGCAGATAGACTAAGTCAATCATATTTTGTTTGAATATCTAGAACAGTGTTCACTTCAGCAGCACATATGAGGTATACTGGATATCTATGGCAATTTGAGGAAAAAGATTGTGCTTTCCTACTTAAAAGTTCATTTCTCCTAACTTAAAAAATGGTATGCATTTCCAAGGCACATACCAGCTAAGTGATGAGGAACTGTTGATATGTAATATGAAACACATAAGGTATAGAGTTTCTGGTACATAACACATAAGCCATACCATATACATATGGATAAAGTTAAGGTTTTATAATGCTGTATTTGTTATTTAATAGTAATCACAAATTTTATTCCACACACCACCCATTCATGGGACTTTCATAGAAGTCAATGAAAATTTCCTGTATAGACCATGCTGTACTTAAATACGGGAATAATACTTTATTAAGTATTATTTCTATATTGAAATTATTTACAATCTGAAACATGTAACAATCTTATTCAGGAGAATAGGTTATTAACAGAATATATTTGCTGTTTACCAAAGATTTACCAGTTTTTAAACTATAACAGTTAGTTTCCTATATTGCTATTATTGGTGATTTAGGATATATTTATGCAATGTTGTAATTCATAAAACTCCAAAATGCACTGGAACAAAAGCATTAATTTGTATACATTTTCTACTAGAACATATGTTTCCTAGAATAAGAGCAAATAGTAATTTTTTACTGGATTTCAGCTAACAAATATAATTGCAAAAGGAAAGACTAAAATATGCCTCTGCTTTTACATTACAACTTGTTTTTCTTTCTCCCCCTCTTCCCCCCAGAATGATATATATGTCCTGTCCTTCTATTATCAAGGAAGGAAAGTAAGACAACCTCTCATTCATGCATGACAAATAGCTATGCCAAAAGCACAAATTACATCTAATTACAGGGTATAACTTTGTCATCTTTCTTTTCATAATCTAGCCATTTACACACTTTGATTTTTGACTTCCATTTAGGTTTATTAACATCAAAGCTTTGTCATAACTTATCTCTTTCTTAAGGCATTTTTACACAAGGCAATAACGTGTAAAAACATCTTTACATTCTTGCTTTATTGTTGCAAGAAAGCTTTAGTCTTCATTAGGTTTACAATGTTCCCTGCTTATTAAGCTTGCATTGTTATAAAGTTTACTACCCTTGGCATACCAGTTTCAAATGTACTGTAATGAAACCCAATGCACTGCCCACACTCTGATCCAAGTACATTCCAACACACTCTAGTTTTACCCTCTGCTAATGTCTTTTTAGTGTCTTTTTCCATCCTTTTCACAAAAATAATCAGTACAAACATAAGACGACTGGAAATAATAGCAATATCAGCTTTATTGTATGAACTGTCTAGAGCTCTTACAGCAAATAAAAATAGTTCCATCTTATTAATTACATTATTTGAGTTTTTAGAATTTTCAGATATGCAATAGAAAAAGAGAGTCCTGCATCAAATGAAACTTGTAAAATCACTTCCCAACTTAATATATTTGTTTGACTGTTTAAACATGATGGTTCACATTTCTTGCTTTTTATTATTTAAAATTTGTGATCATCTGTTTTAGTCAGGTCGCACTCATAAAATAGAAAATGAACCTGGCTGGTATAGCTCAGTTGGTTGGAGCAACATCCTGTAACGGAAAGGCTGCAGGTTCAATCCCCAGTCTAGGCATGTATGGGAAGCAACCAGTCAATGTTTCTCTCTTTCCCTTCTCCTCTCTCTAAAAGTAATGGAAAAAAAAAAATCCTTGGGTGAGGATAAAACACACACACACACACACACACACACACACACACACACACACACACAATGACTTCAAATGTAAACTCAAATATCAAAAAAAACAAACCATCTTTGGTACCAGTTTTCTTAGAACTTTAGTAATTTTGAAAAATTTAATGACATGATACATTACTTGAATTAAACTACTAATATCAAGGTTTCTTCAAAATAATTTGTTAGATAATACTTTTTAGCAACCTTGGAAAAACCAACCAAAACAAGGCCATTAGAAGTTTTTGGCAATTGATCACATATTCATTATAATTGTTTCTAAGCTCTCATTCTTCATTAATATTAAGTCATCCCCCTTCCTACTCTGTATGTTTCTCTCCAGTAGCAGTGTTGTTACAGATCCCTCTGACATAGCCCATGTCCCGATTCCGCCTGCTGATTTTTCAGAGCGGTTTGCCATCAGGTTCTTTTGCCCTTTTTTTAAAGGGGGAAAAAACCCAGAAGGAAAGTGTGGAATTAGGTCTATAGCCAGCTTTTAGGATTAACCACACTCTCTGCTTTCACTCCAGTAACAATGGAGGAAGAAACCTTGTTACCATCAAAGTTCAACCTTTGTACCATGGTCCTGACTCCATATAACTTCCTTCCATAAAGACTACAACAAAGAATTACCCGTCCCTCAGATCTCACAAATTTTGCCTCCTTATCACATCATTCTATCAGCATTCAAATGTCCTCTATTGTAGCACATCTTAAAACAAAAACTATCCTTAGTCTCATATCTCCTGCTTACTGTGACTTTTTAAAAAATATACTTTTCAGTAACACTTCTAGAAAGGAATATCTCAGTTCACTTTCTTTGCTTCCTTCACAGTCTCTTCTCAACACATCCCAATTAAATTTCTGTCCCCAATATTTCATTGAAATTTCTCTTATCAAGGTCACCAACAACTTCCCTATTGCCACACCCAAACTCAATTTTCTGTTTTCATACTTTCAGCCACAGACTTAAGTTAGTACTCCCTTCTTCTTGAAAGGTTTTCTCATGATTATGCTGTCAAAGTAAGCACACTTACCTAATACTTTTTTGGGGTTATGCAAATATCCTACTTTGAGATTATAAAAACTGCGTATGAAACGTCCTGCTATACTTAGTATAATAATGCTGTAGTATCCTCTTTATGAAACAGAAGAAAAAATGGTTTTATTCCCAGAATAAGTTATGCTTCTGAGCAACTGACTATAGTCATGTGTCTTTAACGACAGGGATAAATTCTTAGAAATGCGTTGTTAGGTGATTTTGTGGCTGTGCAAACATCACAGAGACACTTACACAAACCTAGATGATATAACCCACAATATACATGGGCCGTGTGGTATGCAGTACATGCAGTCTGTTGTTGATAGAAACGTCATGACACTGCACAACTATACTGTGAAGCATGTAACTGGCCTCCTCCCCTTTGAACTTTTAAAGTTCAAAGTTCAAAATCAAATTCATGACTTAGCTCACGTGTAATACAGGATCTGACAGCATATATTTTAATCTTTTTTAAAGCTTCATCTTGTATTTTTTACTGTCCATTAAAAAATTGTAACTTGCAGTGTTTTTTAAGTATATTTTATTGATTATGCTATTACAGTTGTCTCAATTTTTTTCTTCCCTTTCTCCCCCTCCACCCAGTACCCCCATTCCTTCCAGCATTCTACCTCTTAGTTCATGTCCATGGGTATATATGTAAGTTCTTTGGTTTCTCCATTTCCTATACTACTATTTAAAAAAAAAAATTTTATTTATGTATTTTTAGAGAGAGGGGAAGAGAGGGAGGAAAAGAGGGAGAGAAACATCAATGTGTGGTTGCCTCTCGCACACACCCATGCTGGGTACCTGGCCTGCAACCCAGGCATGTGTCCTGACTGGGAACCAAACTGGTGACCCTTTGCTTCACAGTCTGGCCACACCAGTTGTTCTTAACCTCCCCCTGTGTATTTTGTACCTACTAATTATGCTTCTTATTTCCTGTCCCTTTTCCATTTTCCTCTCTTCTCCCCATGATAAACCTCATGTGATCTGTTTTGTGATTCTGCTCCTGTTCTAGTTGTTTGCTTAGTTTCTTTTTTTTCTTTTAGGTTCAGTTGTTGACACTTCTTTGCTGTCATTTTACTGTTCATAGTTTTGATATTCTTCTTTTTCTTAGATAAGTCCCTTTAACATTTCATATAATAAGGGCTTGGTGATGATGAATTTTAACTTCACTTTATCTGGGAAGTACTTCATTTGCCTTTCCATTCTAAATGATAGCTTTGCTGGCAGAGTAATCTTGGATGTAGGTCCTTGCTTTTCATGACTTTGACTACTTCTTGCCAGCCCCTTCTTGCCTGTAAGGTTTCTTTTGAGAAATCAGCTGAGAGTCTTATGGGAACACCTTTGTAGGTAACTCTCCTTTTCTCATGCTGCTTTTAAGATTCTACCCTAATCTTTAATCTTGGGTAATTGAATTATGATGTCTCTTGGTGTGTTCCTCTTTGGGTCCAACTTGTTTGGGACTCTCTGAGCTTCCTGGACTTGTATATCTAGTTCCTTCACCAGACTGGGGAAGTTTTCTGTCATTATTTTTTCAAATAGATTTCCAATTTCTTGCTCTTCCTCTTCTCCTCCTGGTACCTGTATGATTTGGGTGTTGGAATGTTTAAAGTTGTCCCAGAGGTTCCTAAGCCTCTTCTCATTTTTTAAAAATTCTTGTTCCTTCATCCTGTTCCAGTTGAATGTTTATTTCTTCCTCCTGTTCCAAATCGTTAATTTGAGTTCTGGTTTCATTCCCTTCACTGTTGGTTCCCTGTATAGTTTTCTTTACTTCACTCTGTATAGCCTTCATGACTTCCTTTATTTTCTGGCCACAGTCAGTCACTTCTGAGAGCATCCTGATAACCAGCGTTTTGAACTCTGCATCTAATAGGCTGGCTATCTCCTTCTCGCTTAGTTCTTTTCCTGAAGTTCTGATCTGTTCTTTCATTTGGGCCATACTTCTTTGTTTTGGCACACATGTTTACATCATAAGGGGCAGAGCTTTAGGTATTGTTTTCTGTTCAAAACTATGAACACTTTGCTTTGTTGTGGTGGTATATTTGGGGGAGGAGTAAGAGAAGGAACAATGCTGCTTGTTCGGCTTTTACCCTGCTTTCCAGTCACTTCCCTCACTACCCACAAGCAAACTGGCCAATCAGGTGCTGCCCTGGTGCTGATTCCCAGGTGGGTGGGCTTGTGTATGTTCTAGAGCCCTGTGGGTCCCTCCAAGGACTCTACCGTGAGACTGGCAGTTTCTCCCGCTGCCACAACCCCTACAGGTTTTTACATAGAGATTTCGAGGCTTTCTTTTCCTTAGCTGGAACCACGGTCTGTGTCGTTCCGCAGTTATTCCTCCTGATGAGTATCAAATACACATTAATTAACTTTACAGTTTATCTGCATGAGAATGTGGGACTGCCCGGTCCTCCAGCTGCAGCCTTGCTGTGCATCCTCCTCTCTACCCCCCCTTTCCGTCTCCTATCAGTCTGGATGCACGTTTCTTCTTTAACTCCTTGGTTGTTGGACTTCCATACAATGCAATTTTCTGGCAGTTCTGGTTGTTTTTTGTTTTTAAATTGGTTGTTATCCTTCTTCTGGTTGTGTGAGAAAGTGAAGCATTATCTACTTATGCCTCCATTTTTGGCCAGAAGTCTGCACAGCATTTTTCTAAGCCATTTAAAGTCCTTTCAGTATCAAAGTCAGCATAAATAAACACACTTAAATACAGTTTAAGAAACAAACTGACAGAATTAAAGTCAGTGGGGGAGAGAGGATGTTTACTTTGGTCTCCTCCCTGGAAGGTGCCCTCTTCTTTCTTTCCCTTTATTTGTCTAACATCAGAAATTATTACTGACCATATCCTAGGCAAGTTACCTGTCATTTTGTGTTACCTTTGCTGAAAACTCTCCTCTTAGATCAACTGATCAATCAAGGGATCAATTGTTAGGTGCAAACCCTCTCTTCCTCCTCCTCCTTGCCAGGCATGAGGGAAATGGGCATGTGTGTCTAAGGCACAGCTTTTGGGACACTGGTTACATGTAGGTACATCGAACATCCACACAAATATGATGATCATGGATTGAAACTTTTTTAATAAAACAGGAATCCATGAGTCCAAACAGATATAAATGAATGAATAAATACATAAATAGTGGAGAAGAGAAAGTTCCACAAAGTCTCAGTGTACTGCCTTCCAAAATACTTACTAATTAATGAATATCAAATACACATTAATTAATTTTATAGTAGAGAGACCTGGCAAATACCGTATTATTAAATGATAAAAGTTAACATCATCAGTAGAAATCATGTACCTTCTAACATCAAGTATTGGAAAGAACACAGCATGGCTCTAGTGTTATTCCTAACAAAAATGCCTAAATCATGAGGAAGCATCAGCCAAATCTAAATAAAGAAACATTCTGAAAAGTAATGAGCCCCTACTCACTGATTGGTGAAAATGCTTCAGAACTGCAAATATGCATAAGAACATAGATGGAGTTTAGCTTAGAGGAAAGGTACACTAATTATCAAGAGAATGCAGCCATTTTGAAAGTTTTGGGTTTTTAAAAAAGATTTTATATTTTTTTTTAAAGAGAGGGAAGGAGAAGAGAGAGGCAGAGAAACATCGATCAGTTGCCTCTTGCATGCCCCCAACCAGGGACCAAGCCTGCAACCTGGGCATGTGCCCTGACCAGGAATCGAACCAGCCACTTGCAGGCTGGCACTCAATCCACTGAGCCACACCAGCAAGAGCTGAATTTAGCCATTTTAATCACAGCTTTGGTTGAGCTCTCTATCTATATTCATGATATAATAATACATGTAATTCTTTATAAATTAAATAACCATGTTATGGTGGCAGGTTTAAAAAGTACTCTAATTTCAAAGAAGTGGTACTGAGATGCCTGTAACAACTATAATACAGTAAGCAAATATCTGAGATTTCTATTGATGACAAAGTTGGTTAGTTAATATTATTGCAGCTTGTTGCCCACATTCATAATTGAAGAAAATGTTAAATGTAAGTCAATGAAAACAAAAATGTACTCTTTTTCTAAGTTCATAGATCCCTGAATTGTATGCCTGGGTCTTTTCAGACACATAAGGGGTGAGTACCCTTAAAATGGCTCCCTGTTGTTCTCAGATAAACATCTGTAATATGCTTTAAGTGGAACTTCATGACCTGACTGCCTGCCATCTCTCATCCCTCATCTTGAACCTTGTATTTTGCAGCTCACATTCGACTGAGTGAAACCCTTACCTTTAGAGTTCTGAAATGCTATTGCTTAGAACATTCTTCCCATACTTTTTGTCTGGCAAATGCCCAATCATCTGACAGGTTTAAGTTCATATCAGTGCTTCAGGAAACCAAGACTGTGTTGGATGTACTTTCACTACTCCTATAGCACCCACACTTACCACCCTATCGCAGCACACTGTGTGAAAATTGTCCTCCCCATGAATCTGGAAGCGCTTCAACTGTTTCTCAAATCCCCATTATTTGCATGCTGCGTGGCACAGAGTAGGTACTTCAGTAATTGTGTAAGAAAGAAAGGAAAAAAGAAAGAAAATTCCTATTTGCTGTTTCTTGACTTTGAATTCTACCATTAATTCCTGACGGACCCTCTAAATGCAAACTGTTGGTCACAACAGAAACCAGAAAAGTGTAAGATTTGATTATCATAAAATCACTATATTTATTGGAAAAATCACTTAGTGTGATGATTGGAAATGAAGGACATTATCACTATTATTATAAATCCATATGAAAAAGGTTTTATTACCTTACAATAGTAAGTAAAAAAACTGTACTACTATATAAAATAAAATTGTACCAAGAGATTGTACACGTCTATAGTAATTCTCAACTAAGCACAGGACTCCACAGTGATGTTGATGGTGAAAGTGAGGGAGGGACTACAGACCCATCCTCGGAAAATGTTACCAGAATTGATCAGGTGGAGGGTGAGTTTTCAAACTATAGGCTTCTCAATCCCTGTTGTACTCAGCTACTCCTGCTAAGAGGAATGTGTGGTCATCTTCAAGTTTGCTGTGGTAGTCAAAATATGAGAACCACTGTTTTAAATTTGTCCAACAGCAGATCAAAAACACTGTGTCAAGAGACCTTGTGAAAAAAATCCTGATAATAAAATGTTTTCTGTATTCCTTTATTTAGGCTGAAGAAAGGGAGGGAGCTGGGGAAAATTCAAACCACCACAGTGATATAAAGTTTTTAGTGTCACGTTAGGAATTTAAAACATAAACAAGTTGGAAGTGGGCCAGAAAAAAAGCTGTGAGACAGGTGAACCGAAATCAGACTACAAATTGCTGAGGGGGTAAAACAGAAGTCTTGTTCTGAGGACAGAGGTGAATCCACTCTGATTGGAAAGTGTGTCTGAGTAGTGGCAGGTCAGAGTGCGATTACAGAGAGCTCTGAATGACAAAATTCTACGCAGATCAAGGCGCTAATGGTTTCTTTTGGTAAAATTAACCTAAGCATCCTAAACAGGATGAATTAAAGGGTTCAGATACAGGTAGAGAAACCAAAGATGAATAATAAATTGCTTGACCCAGATTAACTAACAAAAATGCCATAAAACACTAGTAGATAGATCCTACCACCTGTGATCAGAAATGGTGTAAGGATGCAGGAAAGTCATTGCACGTTTTACCTATGTGGCATCTTAATTTAATACAAGTAAAAGATATCATTTGTCGATAATTTTCACTCACAAGGCCTGCTTTCCTTTCTTTTGTTGTATCTGACTGTTCCTGGAGCTTTCATGAGAAAGGCCTAATGTAAACCAAACAAACGAACAGAAACATAAAATACTACTTTTAATTAAAAAAAATCCACACGAAAACCTGTTAAAGTTAAAATATCCATAAAATATTTAAAAAGTAGTTTTTTGAATTTTCAAATGCTTTACACAACCATTTCATATAAAACTAGGGAACTTAACCTTTACCGTTAACACAGAAAAGTTTTAGAAGAAAACGTCTTTTACTTAATGCTCACAGTCCAATGAAGCATTAAAGTTTATGATAGTGTATTATTTCTTTACCGTTGATCATAAAATCTGGAAATTACCAGCCGATTAATTTTTATGGTTCACACTTTTACGATTAAATAAAAGTCATCTATTAGGACAACTTCCCCAAAGTAGTCGTACAAGCTTGGTACGTGATTTGGTAAGTCCGGGTGGGGCAACTGGGCACAACGACCTGCGGCCCCGAGAACCCCGTCGCTGACCAGGAAAGGAGGAAAGACGGAGCACCGCGCAAAAGGAAAGGGGCAAATTCAGTGCTGCACTGAGACAAGCTCATTTCCAACACTACCGAATTTGTTACGCTCGTGACACTTCCCCGCACTGCCCACACCTTACCCCAGCTCCCCACGTCCCCAGCCCCGGCGTCTGAGGAGTTCGGTGGCGCCCGAGAAAAGGGCCCCTCCTTACCTGCGCTTGGACAGTGACTATGCCTTGCGGCGCCGCCACATTCATGCGGCCGTGGTACCATGCCACTCCCGCTCCTGCCAGCGCCACACTGGTCACTGACGCCGCCACGGGACCAGAGCCCCGCAGAGACCGCCGGCCGGCAGCCACTCCACGCCGCAGCTTACTGCCCCAGGTTGCCAGCCGAGAAGTCCGAGCGGCCGCCGCCGCCACCGCCGCCGCCATCTTTGCGGAAGCGCCCGCACCCCATCACGCGAGAACTCCTGTATCCGTGGGCCTCGCGAGGTCCGCGTCCTCCGCCCCGCCCCCAGGGTCTGGGCTGCGAACGCACTGCGGCCGACTTGGGGCAACGGTGTAGGGGCGGGGACGGAGGGAATACCTTCCGCTCCCGTGGTTCGGGGGTGCTGAAGGAGCGCCAGGGCAGCCAGACAGGACTCCAGTTAAAGGCTAGACGGAGCCCTGTGGTGGAGGGAGTGCCCCTGTCCATAAGCGAGGTGTCACCTGTTGATCACTGCGGGGTCCGGGTTGTGGGCTCCTCCCTGCACAGGAACTGCAGTTCGCCTGCGACTGGCGCTTTCTAACAGTGGACCCATCCCTGAAAGCTTTGGGGCGGGGAGCCCAATTAACTGCATTTTCCCAAGAGGTTCATTTGCTCTCGATGCCGCAAGCTTACCTGTATTAACGATTTCTTAAAGCTGTCCTGTTACTCAGAAATGTGCATACACTTTCGCACAGGCCGTTTAAAAGACCGTGGATCAAGCTGTCCGACCTCTAGTAAGCACAGTTGATATGAAGAATTGTTTCTACTTGGCTCACTTAAGCACCTAAGTAAGCTTATTTAAATTCGATTTTTAAAAATTGTGGTAAAATATACATAACATAAAATTTACCATCTTAATGTTATGTATAAGGCTCAGGGATATTAAGTACATTCACACTGGTGTGTAACTATCACACCATCCATATCTAGAACTTTCTTCATCTTGGAAAACTAAGAAAGTTAAAAAAATTTAGTGTAGGGTCATACTCTCGAAAAAAAAATTACTGTTTTTCAATTACAGTTTATATATATTTACTACTGTATTAGTTTCAGGTGTACAACATAGTTAGACAATCATATACTTTGTAAAGTGGCCCCTCCCTATATTTCAAGTACCCACCTGGCACCATACATAGTTATTGGAATATTTTGACTGTATTGCCTTTTCCCTGACTGTTTTGTAACTACCAATTTGTACTTCTTAATCCATCTTTCTCACCTAACTCCTCAACCCCCTCCCATCTGGTGACCATCAATTTGTTCTTTGTATCTTCTGTTTTTTTGCTAAATCCTATCCTATCCCAGCCATCCCATTTAGATGAGGTATATTCTCTTTTTTCTCAAGATGTAGATTTATTTGAAAACATTTAGTCCAATTTCCATTAATGCAGAAAAATTACATCCAATAAACCACAATCATATGAGACAAAATAATTGTGTTCTCTCACATTTCCACACAGATATAATTTGATATTTAATTAAAAAGTGATGTTACAATCACATGGAAATAAAATATTTATCCTCTCAGTAGTAGTAAGAACCTCTTCTGAGTATGTGGGGTCTTCTGGGTTTATTCTCATATAGCTTCGGTTTCAGAATGTAAGGAATTTTTCTCTTTATAACTTCTTCCTTTTCATTTTTTAAAATTTCCATTATCAAGAACATCTTCCTGAACTAACTCCCAGTGTTGAAAGGCCTTGATGTGACAGATACTTCAGATCTGGTATGTTGGCAACATTGCTTCCAAGCAAAAGTCATCTAAGCCTACAAGGAAATTTCCTCCTTGTAATACGGGGCTCTCCTGTTTCCTCAGCTTGGTTGTTCAGGTTATTTATAAGACTTCAAAGATTCGGCAAGAGTTATTTTTGAAGAGGGAACACTTGCATTACTGATTTTTGATGTGTGCACATTGGTCAATAAATTTGTTTCTAATGCTTCGTTTCCTCTTCTGAATCTGAGGACAGACTCCAGGAGCTGAAAGCTGGGAGTACCGTGCAGACCAGATGGATTTACATTCCTGCCATCATCTCCTTGAGATTCTTAGGAAACCAAGTTTATAAATGTCAGAGACACACTGAAGGGGACACTCTCCCTAATGCTTCTTCTTGCCTTCAGCTGACTTTGAAAGTGGCTGAAGTATGAGAGCTGCTTTGGCAATTCCATTAAGGAACAGTGGGAGTATGGTGGTCATTGTCCTAATGGCACATATTGTTTCCAATTTGGTGAGTTGGTCTACTCAGACTCACTCCCTCTGAGCTCCATCATGGGCATAGCACTTGAAAGGCACCAGTGGTACACAGGGAAAAACTGAAGTGCCTGGCATCGAGGCGAGCAGAGGCCAGCAGAGGCCATTGTTCCTTTTCTAAACCTTCCCCCTGCAGAGCCTGCAAGCTGGTGCCTTATCTGAGACTCGATCAACCTGGCTACCCTAGATAAAGTATATTCTTAAAAACTCTCAGTCAAAGCCTCTCTGTATTTCAGGCAATCACTATTTATTGAATGTTGAATTTAAATTCTGTCCTGATAAGGGGTTTGGTGGTATTTATTATACTATCTGAGGTCAAGTTAGAGGCAGGAGCACCCCTACCCAATGTCCTTGTCATTAGGGACTCACATGTTTTCCCCAGTATGATTTGGAACATTACCTGAGCCCTGGGTGTTCCATTGGTCATAAACGATTTCAAGCCCTGGCTGGTGTGGCTCAGTGGATTGAGTGCTGGACTGGGAAGCAAAGGGTCAGTGGTTTGATTCCCAGTCAGGGTACTTTCCTGCTTTGCAGGTCAGGTCCCCAGTAGGGGGCACGCAAGAGGCAATCATGCATTGATGTTTCTCTCCCTCACTTCCTTCCTCCCTTCTCCTCTCTCTGAAAGTAAATAAATAAAATCTAAAAAAAAAAGACATAAAGAAATGATCACACTGAGGCAGATAACTTGGCTTTATTTTGTCACCTCTGACCCTCTAGTCTTTGGTCTTTACTTTTCAGTGTCATTTTACTTCAAAAACTTTGTTCAGACTTTGGAGTGTTCCTGGCCATTAGAAATTTTACTAGGGTACACAGAAACTGAGCCAAAGTCAAAGGTGCCAAGACTCCTGATCTTACAGTAACTGCCATCTTGAAGTTTTGCAAAACCAGCTGAACACAAGGGCCATACTAAATTTGATTTGACTGCTTGATTCCTCAGATCGTTTTCTCGTAATCCACCCCCAGTTCTTGCTCCCTTTTTCTTAGCCAGTTTGACTAAATCGGTTTGCAGTTGGAGCTTCCTCATGTTCTCCCCAGCTGCTGAAAGCACTTTCAGTGCCTTCCCAGGAGGAAGCACATCAGATTCACTGTGCACAGATATGTGAGCCAGACCACAGGGTTTGAATCCTGGCTCTGCTGAAATTTGGGGCAAATTACTTAATTTATGAGTCTCATTTTTCTCCATTGTAAACAACTCTCATGGTTTCAGGTTGGGGGATTAAATGAGAACTCTATGGGAAGTGACCTGGCACATGGTCGACACCACAGATGTAATTTTACCCGCTTTGGGATCTGGCTTACTCCTGCCTTCGGATCACAAGTGAGCCTGATTGATGGTTGTCAATTCCAGATCACTAGCCCACCTAACCTGAGAATTTTTTGCTTGACCTTATGCACCTCTGGTCTATTTTTCACCTCTGCTATCTCTGGTACCTCTTGACATATGCCTTACTTTTCTGGATTGTTGACATCTAGCTTGTTTCCATGTCTTGCTGTTCATAGGATTCCTAGGATATCTTTGGATGTCCTGGATGTCTTACCTCGTAGCTTATTCTTGATTTCCACAGACCACAGTTAAATGGTAGTGTTATTTATACACATGCTACCTAATTCACACAGTGTCTATAGCCAGTTTATGAAACTCCACATCTGTTACTTAGTCATGGCTCCAAGGCCCAAATAGGTGCATATTCCTGTAAGAGCATTTGGCATATTTAAAAACATTGTATTTCTCCTACAGTTTGATATCCTTCTGACTGAGGATATCTTGTTTTTGTTTTCTCAGCCCCTAGCACATATTCAATGAAATGAATATATGAATAAATAAATGACTGGATACTAATTTAGGTTCCAGCCAAGATGGAGATGTAGGTAGAAATGCTTTACTTCCTTGCAAAACTGAAAGAAAGATAAACACCAATTTAAAAACAGAAAACAACCAGAACTGTCAGAAAATCAAACTGCATGGAAGTCTGACAATCAAGGAGTTAAAGAAACATTCATTCAGACTGACAGTGTCACAACCCAGTGAAGAGGGTTGCCCTACCCAGGTGAAATACCTGAGTCTCCACCCTGTACAATGTAATAGGTGCGCTGAGACAAAGAAATATGGTCCAAATGAAAGGACAGATCAAAACTCTAGAAAAAGAACTGAGCAACAAGGAGATAGATCAACCTATCCAATGCAGAGTTCAAAACACTGGTAATCAGGATGCTCACAGAAATGATTGAGTTTGGTCACAAAATGAAATAAAGAGAGACTATGCAAAGTAAATTAAAGGAAAATATACAGGGAACCAACAGTGAAGGGAAGGATATCAGGACTCAAATCAATGATTTGAAACAAAAGGGAGAAATAAACATCTAACTGGAACAGAATGAAGAAAAGAATTAAAAAAATATGAGAGGCCAAGGAACCTCTGGGACAACTTTAAACGGTCCAACATCTGAATCATAGGACTGCCAGAAGGAGAAGAAGAAGAGCAAGAAATTGAAAACTTATTTGAAAAATAACGAATATATAATGAAGGAAAACTTCCCTAATCTGGCCAAGGAAATAGACTTCCAGGAAGTCCAGGAAGCTCTAAGAGTCCCAAAGAAATTGGATCCAAGAAGAAACACACCAAGACACATCATAACTAAATTACCCAAGATTAAAGATTAGGAGAAAATCTTAAAAGCAGCAAGTGGAAAAGAGACAGTTACCTACAAAGGACTTCCCATAAGACTCTCAGCTGATTTCTGAAAGAAACCTTACAGGCAAAAAGGGGCTGGCAAGAAGTAGTCAAAGTCATGAAAAGCAAGGACCTACATCCAAGATTACTCTGCCAGCAAAGCTGTCATCTGGAATGGAAGGACAGATAAAGTTCTTCTCAGATAAGGTCAAGTTAAAGGAGTTTGTCATCACCAAGCCTTTAGTATACAAAATGTTAAAGGGACTTATCTAAGAAAAAGAAGATCAAAAACTATGAACAGGAAAATGACAACAAACAACTATCAACAACTGAACCTAAAAAACAAAACAAAACAACACAAAAAAGCTAAGCAAACAACTAGAACAGGAACAAAATCACAGAAATGGAGATCACGTGGAGGGTTTTGGTGGTGAGGGGGAGGGAGAGAATGGGGGAAAAGGTACAGGAAATAAGAAGCATAATTGGTAGGCACAAAATAGACAGGGAGAGGTTAAGAATAGTATAGGAAATGGAGAAGTCAAAGGGCTTATATGTATAACCCATGGGCATGAACTGAGGGTGGGAGGGGAATGCAGGAGGGTGTGGGGGTGCAGGGCAGAGGGGGATAAAGGGGAGATAAAATTGGGACAACTGCAATAGCATAGTCAATAAAATATACTTTTTAAAAAAGTAAGTGACTAAATAGATGGCACAAATAAAACTCTACCGCACCTATTTACATTCTGTGGGCACCAAACATGCAGAAATATATTATTCCTTCCATGTAATTTATTTTCCAAGGCAAAAACTCATTTTATTTTAATTTTTTTATTGTAATTCTATTATAGATGTCCCAGTTTTCCTCCCTTTGCCCTCTTCCGTCCAGCTCACCTCGCCGCTCCCACACTCAATACACTGTTGTTCATATCTGTGGGTCATTCATACACGTTCTTTGATTAGCCCTTTTCCCTTCTTTCCACCATTATCCCCCTCCCACCTCCCCTCTGGTCACTGTCAGTCTATCCCATGCTTTCATGCCTCTGGTTCTGTTTTCCTTATTAGGCTATTTCATTTATTAGGTTCCTTTTATAAGTGAGATCATATGGCATTTGTCTTCCACCACTGGGTTATTTCATTTAGCATAATATGCTCCAGTACTATCCATGCTGTTGTAAAAGTTAAGAATTCCTTCTTTCTACTGCATAGTATTCCATTGTGTAGATGTACCGCAGTTTTTTTAAATCCACTCACTGATGGGCACTTAGGCTGTTTGCAATCTTGGGTATTGTAAATAGCACTGCTATGAACATGAGGGTTCATAAATTCTTTTGAATTGGTAATTCAGGATTCTATCTGTATGTTTGTAGCAGTAGAATTGTTGGCTCAACAGGCAGTTTCATTTTTTTTTTTTGTTTTTTTGAGGAAATTCCATACTGTTCTTCACAGGGGCCGCACCAGTCTGCATTCCCACCAACAGTGCACTAGGGTTCCCCTAACTCCATATCCCTGCCAGCACTTGTTTGTTGATTTGTTAATGATAGCCATTTTGACTGCTGTAAGGTGATATGAGGTAATATCTCATTGTGGTTTTAATTTCCATCTCTCTGATGGCCATAGATGTTGAGAATCCTTTCACATGTTTGTGTGCCATTTGTATATCCTTGGAGAAGTGTCAATCAAGTCCTTTGTCTATTTTTTAGTTGGATCGTTTTTCTTCCTGGTGTTGAGTTGTTTGAGTTATTTAAATATTTCAGAGATCAAGCCTTTGTCCAATGTGTCAGTGGCAAATATGTTCTCCCATATGGTCGGTTCCCTTTTCATTTTGATGATGGTTTCTTTAGCCATGCAGAGCTTTTTCATTTGATGTAGTCCCATTTGTTTAGTTTTTCTTTTATTTCCATTGTCCTGGAAAATACACCAGCAAAAATATTGCTACACAGGATATTTGAAATTTTACTGCCTAAGCTTTCCTTTAGGACTTTTATGGTTTTATGACTTATGTGTAAGTTTTTGTCCATTTTGAGTTTCTTCTGGTGTATGGTGAAAATTGATGGTCTAGTTTCATTTTTTTTGCAAGTACCAGTCCTGTTCTCCTAATACCATATATTAAAGAGGCTACTTTTACTCCATTGTATGCTCATGCCCACTTTGTCAAATGTTAATTGACTGTAGAGACATGGATTTATTTTTGGGCTCTCTGTTCTGTTCCATTGATCTATATATCTGTTCTTATGCTAGTACCAGACTATTTTGATTACAGTGACCTTGTAATACAGTTTGATATCAGGTATTATTATCACTCCTACTTTGTTCTTCTTTCTAAAAATTGCTGAGGCTCTTCAGGGTCTTTTGTGGTTCCATATAAATTTTTGAAATATTTGTTTTTGATAAGTGAAGTATGCCTTTGGTATTTTAATAGGAATTTCATTGAATCTATAGATTGCTTTGGGTAGTATGGACATTTTAATGGTGTTAATTCTTCCGCTCTATGGAAACAGTATATGCTTCCATTTATTTGTATCTTTCTTAATGTCTTCAGTGTTCTATAATTTTCTGACTTCAAGCTTTTAACTCCTTGGTTAAGTTTATTCTTAGATACTTTATTTTTCTTGTTGTTGTAGTAAATGGGATTTTTTTCCTGGTTTCTCTTTCTGATATTTCATTGTTGGTGTCCAAAAAATACCCTTGACTTCTGAATATTGACTATGTACCTGGCTATTTTGCCAAATTCCCTAATTACGTCAAGTAGTTTTTTGGTGGAGATTAGAAGGTTTTCTATGTACACTATCATGTTATCTGCAAATGATAGTTTTACTTCCTCCTTTCCGGTTTGGGTGCCTTTTACTTCTTTTTCTTGTCTGATCGCTGACACTAGAACTTCCAGTACCATGTTGAACAAAAGTGGTGAAAGTGGACACCTTTTTCCTGTTCCTGATCTTAAGGCAAAATCTTTTAGTTTTTGCTCATTGAGTATGGTGTTAACTGTAGGCTTCTCACATATGGCCTTTATTGTGTTGAGGTATGCTCTCTCTATTCCTACTTTGCAGAGTGTTTTTATCACAAATGGGTGCTGGATTTTATCAAATGATTTCTCAGATGATCATGTGATTTTTGTCTTTCATTTTGTTTATGTGATGTATTATGTTTATTGATATGTGAATATTGTACCATTCTTGCATATCTGAGATGAATCCCACTTGATCATAGTGTATGATCTTTTTGGTGTATTGGTGGATCCAGATTGCCAATATTTTGCTGAGAATTTTAGCATCTGTGGTCTCAGAGATTTTGGCCTGTAGTTTTTTTTTCTTTGTTGTGTCTTTACCTGATTTTGGAATTAGGATAATACTGGCATCATAAAAAGAGTTTGGGACTCTTCCCTCTTCTTGAATTTTTTGGATTATTTTGAGATAGATAGGAATTAGTTCTTCCCTGAATGTTTAGTAGAATTGGTCTGTGAATGCATCCGTTTCAGGGCTTTTGTGTTCTGGGAGTTTTTTGATCACTGCTTCAATTTCACTAGCTGTTATTTGTCTATTCAGGCTTTCTACTTCTTGATTCAGTTTTGGAAGACGTATGTTTCTAGTATTTGTCCATTTTGCCCAGCCTGTCCAATTTCTTGGCACATAGTTGTTTTTAGTAATTTGTTCTTAGTAATTTCTTACAATCTTGTATTCCTGTGGTTTCAATTGTAACTTCTCATCTTTCATTTCTGGTTTTATTTATTTGGGTGCTGTTTCATTTGTTTTTTTGAGTCTGGTTAAAAGTTTGTCAGTTTTATTTATCTTTTCAAAGAACCAGCTTCTGGATTCATTGATCCTTTGAACTGTTCTTTTTAGTATCTATGTCATTTAATTAAAAAATTATTTTATTTTACTATTTTTTATTGTTAATGTACAGTTGTCTCCATTTTCCCCCACCTCTCTCCCCTAATCCTCCCACCCCTCCTCCGACCCTCAAATCTAACCCCCTTTGGCTTTGTCCATGGGTCCTTTATGCATATTCTTTGATGACTCTTCCCCTTCTTTTCCGTTATTCCCCTTCCCCTTCCTCTCTAGCTACTGTCAGTTTGTTCTTTATTTCAATATCTCTGGTTATATTTTACTGACTTCTTTATTTTGTTGATTAGGTTCCACTTATAGCTGAGATCATATGGTATTTGTCTCAACTCCCAGGCTTATTTCACCTAGCATTATACTTTCTAATTAAAACCATGTTGTTGCAAAGCATAGGAGTTCTTTCTTTCTACTGTGGAGTATTCCGTTGTGTAAATGTACCATAGTTTTTTGATCCACTCATTTACTGATGGGCAATTAGTTTGCTTCCAGCTCTTCGCTATTGTAAATTGTGCTTGCTGTGAACATTGGGGTGCATAGGTTCTTTTGAATTGGTGTTTCAGGATTCTTAGTGTATAATCCCAGCAGTGGAATTTCTGGGTCAAAAGGCAGTTCCATTTTTAGTTTTTTGAGGAAATTCCAAGCTGTTTTCCACAGTGGCTGCACCAGTCTGCATTCCTACCAACAGTGTACTAGGGTTCCCTTTTCTCTACATCCTTGCCAACACTTGTTGTTTGTTGATTTGCTTATGATGGCCATTCTGTCTGGTGTGAACTGCTGTCTCATTGTGATTTTTATTTGCATCTCTCTAATGGCTAGTGATGCTGAGCATCCTTTCATGTGTCTCTGGGCCCTGTGCGTGTCCTCCTTGGAGAAGTGTCTGTTCAGGTCCTTTGCCCATTTTTTTATTGGATTGTTTATCTTTCTAGGGTGGAGTCATGTGAGTTCTTTATGTATTTGGGAGATCAAACTTTTGTCTGAGGTATTGTTGGCAAATATATTTTCCCATATGGTTGGTTCCCTTTTCATTTTTTTGATGTTTTCTTTAGCCGTACAGAAGCTTTTTAATTTGGTGAAGCCCCATTTGTTTATTCTTTCCTTTATGTACCTTGCTCTAGGGGACATATTGGTGAAAATATTGCTGCATGGAATATCTGAGTTTTTTCTACCTATGGTCTCCTCAAGGACATCTATGGTGTGACAACTTATATTTAAGTCTTTTATCCATCTTGAGTTAATTTTTGTGTATGGTGTAAGTTGGTGACCAAGTTTCATTTTTTTGCATGTAGCTGTCTAGATCTCCCAACACCATTTGTTGAAGAGTCTATTTTTACTCCATTTTATGCTTCTACCCCCTTTGTTGAATATTAATTGACCAAAAAGACTTGGGCTTATTTTTCAGATCTCCATTCTGTTCCATTGGTCTATGTGTCTGTTCTTATGCCAGTACATGACTGTTTTGATTACAGCGGCCTTGTAATACAGTTTGATATCAGGTATTGTGATCCCTCCTACTTTCTTTTTTCTCAGAACTGCTGTGGCTATTCAAATTATTATCTTTTGTTGAAAAATTTGAACCTGCTGTAATTAGTTTTTGTGTTATGTGGCCCGTCCTTCAAAATCACATTAAGATTTAACGTGTTCAATCTTTTCTTTTGCAGAGTAAACAAATCATTATTATAGAACTAATCTCCTGTCAACTAAACATTCTAAATAATGTCTCTTCCCTGGCAGCTGCTGACATTTGTCTAAGTATATTGACTGTATCGGTCTTTTTATCTCCAACTTCGTTTACTTCTTCATCACCAGCTGTAGAGAAAGTCCTTGGCTGGGATGTGTCTTCAACCATGTAGTTTTAAAACCAATCTTCAAGTAAGGAACTGCTTCTAAATCTGTAAGATCTATGTTATTTTTTATTTTTTAACATATATTTTATTGATTATGCTCTTAAGTTGTCCCAATTTTCCCCCCTTTACCATCCTCCACCTGGTACCCCCATTCTCTCCAGCTATCCCCCGCCTTAGTTCATATTCATAGGTTGTGCATGTAAATTCTTTGGCTACTCCATTTCCTATATTCTTCTTAACTTTCCCCTGTCTGTTTTGTACCTACCAACCTGTACTTCTTAATCCCTGCATCATTTCCTCCATTCTCCCCCTACCCCCTACCAAGTGAGAACCCTCAAAATGATCTCCACATCTACAATTGTGTTTTCGTTCTGCTTGTTTGCTTAGTTTGATTTTCAGATTCAATTGTTGATAGTTGTAAATTTATTGCCATTTTAATGTTCATAGTTTTGATGTTCTCTTTCTTTTATAAGTCCCTTTAACATTTCATATAATAGTGGCTTGGTGATGAAGAACTTCTTTAGTTTTACATTGTCTGGGAAGCACTTTATCTGCCCATCTGTTCTAAATATAATAGATTTGCTGATAGATTAATCTAGTTCATAGGTCCTTGCTTTTCATTACTCTGAATACTTCTTGCCCATCCTTTCTAGCCTGCAAAGTTTCTTTTGAGAAATCAGCTAACAGTCTTATGGGAACTTTGTAGGTAACTCTCTGCTTTTCTCTTGCTGCTTTTAAGATTCTCTTTTTCTTTAAACTTTGGCATTTTAATTATGATATGTCTTGGTGTGGGACTATTTGAGTCCATCTTGTTTGGGACTCTCTGTGCTTCATGGGCTTGTATGTCTATTTCCTTCACCAAATTAGGGAAGTTTTCTTTCATTATTTTTTCAAATAAGTTTTTAATTTCTTGCTCTTCCTCTTTTCCTTCTGGTACCCCTACAATTTGGATGTTGGTACGTTTGAAGATGTCCCAGAGGCTCCTTATCTTATTCCCATTTTTTTTGAATTTTTTCTTCTTGCTGTTCTGATTGAATGCGTTTTTCTTCCTTATGTTCCAAATTGTTGATTTGATTTTCAGTTTTATTCCCTCCACTGTTGGTTCCCTGTAGATTTTTCTTTATTTCACTTAATGTAACCTTCATTTCTGCCTGGGTCTTTTTTATGCTGTTGAAGTACCCAATGCATTCTTTGAGCATCCTGATATCCAGATTTCTGAACTCTGCATCTGATAGGTTGCTTATCTCCATTTTGTTTAGTTCTTTTTCTGGAATGTTGTTCTGGTTTTTCATTTGGGCCATATTTCTTTGTCTCCTCATTTTAGCAGCCTCTGTGTGTGTGTGCATGAGTGTGTGTGAGTGTGTTTGTGTGTTGTGTGTGTGTGTTAGGTAGAGCTTCTTTGACTCCCTGTCTTAATAACATGGTCTATTGTAGCTAAGCGCATCTGTAAGTTGTATGGGGCAGAGCCTTAGGTAATTACCAGGGCAGGGCAACCTGTGTTACTGCTCTGTGGCTCTGTGTGGGAGAGGGCTCAGAGATGGGACAGTGCTGCTGCCTGGCCTCTGGAATTTTGCCTTGGAAGAAGCTGTCTCCTGACTCTTGCCCTGATGCCAGTCACTTCGATTTCTTCCCGTATGCCACAGGTGCCCTTCCAGCTATTGCCCTGGTGCTGAATCCCAGAGGGAGTGGGTCTGCATAAGTCCTAAGCCTGTTGCAGGCCCTTTAAGAGGAGTGTCCTGTGAATCCTGCAGTTTTTTCCACAACCTCAACCCCCACTGGTTTTTACAGCTAGAAGTTATGGGGACTTATTTTCCTGGTGCTGGAGCCCTTGGCTGGGTAGTCTGGTCTGGGCCTGGGATCCCTCACTCCTGAGATATCTGTCCTGAGTTTTATACACTGCACATTAATGTGGGATTATCTGTTCCATGTTCATGCCTCTCCACATTTCTGCACCTCGCCCCACATCTCTGCACCTTTCTCCAGGTCTTTGTATCTCTACCCGTCCTGCCTGGGTGAATGTGGCTTCTTTAAATCCTTGGTTGTTAGACTCCCATATAGCTTGATTTTCTGGAGTTTTTGGGTGATATTTGTTTTGTAGCCTATTTGTAATTTTTGCTGTAGTTGTACGAGGAGGCAAGGCATGTTTACCTATGCCTTCATCTTGATTGGAAGGAGATCTGTGATGTTTTTAAATGTAGTTGAGGAAAGCAGAATAGAAACAATGATAGTTTCAAGGTATCTGTTTTTTAATTCTCACTCTAGGACATGCTTATTAAAATTTTAGAGAGAGGGAAAGGGAAGGAGAAAAGGAGGGAGACATCGATGTGAGAGAGAAATGTTTATCAGTTGCCTTTTGAATGTGCACAGACTGGCACTGGACACACTACCCAGGCATGTGCCCTGGCTTGGAATTGAACCTGTGACCCTTCAGTCCATGCGATGATGCCCAACCAACTGAGCCACACTGGCCAGGGAGAGTTTCAAGTTATTCTTAATTTACTTTGTGCTCTTTTCCTGTAGGAGGGACAAAAGTTATGGCAGAAAAATTGTTCTTGAGGGGCTTTACTTTCACTGAAGAGTCCAAGCCTGAATTTCAAAATGATGCAAGGTTGCATTTAATGATTTACTGTACAGGAGAGGAAGAATGTGGTGGGCTGGAACAGGTGGAAAGGCATCTTGAGAAGAGAGGAGACTTGATCTGGGACTTGGAAAGTGACAGTAGTTTGGGTGGGTAGAGTCCTCCAAGATTGGAAGAACAATAAAGTTGAGAGTATGGGAGAGAACTAGATATGGTATGTGTTTACATGGCTTGGAGCAGAAGGGTTGCTTTAGGGCTGGTCTTGAGTGGCTTGAGAATCACAAGGGGGTCACACAACAATTTCCATTGGTATATGGAATATCTGTCAGCTCTCCTGACCTGCTGCACTTTTGTGTTTGTGTTCATGCCTCCTCCTGCCATCCCTACCCACTTTTTGCCTGATCTCTGTGTCTCACACATGCTCTACCCAGTGATTGTCTCTGATCAGATTTCATCTTGGCCTTTCTTGCCTGCTGTCCCATGTGCCTCTCTAACTTTTATCTCACCCTGGCTGGTGTACCTCAGTGGATTGAGCACCAGTCTGTGAGCCAAAGGGTCACAGGTTAGATTCCCCAGTCAGGGCACATGCCTGGGTTGTGGGCCAGGTCCCCAGTAAGGGGTGCATGAGAGGCAACCATGCATTGATGTTTCTCTCCCTCTTTTTCTCCCTCCCTTCCTCTCTGTCTAAAAATAAAATAAAATCTTAAAAAAAATAAATCATATCTCTACTACCTACAACCAAAACTTCGATATTCTCTGGGTTGCTAATCTTGAACAAAAGAGATCAACTAGCTGTCCTTATTGAAGACATTACTCTATTGTATTTTCATTTAAAAGGTTATTAAGTCAAATGCATTTTATCATGTGTAGGGTAGATAAACAAAAATTGCTATTCTGATTCTGTCAGTTTGTTTACTGTTGTATCACAGAATGTATGTTAACATTGGTTATCTTATGTGCAGGAGAAAAAATATGGAGGATCTCAGAAGATAAATTAAGGAGTTTGGATTCAGTCTTGTGCTTATGAGGTAAATGGCATACAAATGTACATTATTAAAGGACCATTTGGAAGGCTTGGAATAGACTGAGGTTAAGCTATATTTATGGTGGATTATTGTGTACAGGTGGCTATGAATCGCTCTAGGGCTATGAATCACAGACCCTAGGTGAATTAAAAGAATTACTAATTATGTCTTTGTGTGTGTGTGTGTACAGCTTGGGGCCACGGGTAAAAATATCTGTGTATCATTTCCTACTGGTACATATAAAAATAGGTTGAGATTAAATCTTATGATGCTGAAAAAGTAGTGCCAAGAGTTGCATTGTCAGTGTTTTTCATACCCTCTGCTTCTCACTCCCTCTCCATCACCCCAGTCTATGCTCTCATTGCTGTGGGCTTTGATGACTACAGTCTCCTCTTAACACAGATTGTTGATTCTCAACTTTTTCTCTTCCAAGTCACCCCATAGACTTCTTTCAGATCAATCTTCCTAAAACATTTCTCTCACCCTCCCTCCATTAGCTGTGTGATTTAACCTTCCTAAGCTTCTGTTTCCTTGTTGGAAAATGAGCAGATTGGTTTCAGTTTATTTTTTCAATTATAAAATTCTCACTTTGTGTCACTCCAAAGTGTCTTTTTTTCATTCAGCATGCTGTATTAAGTATGAAATACATGACAAACGTAGTAGCACAACTTAGAGATGCAAAGAAAACACACAGCTCCCTCCCCTTGTGGTGTCTGTCAGGGCTGAGGTCTCTACATGTTGGATTGTGGCTCCTCTACTCAAAACTTTTAAAGCATATTGCCCCCATTTATATATATTTCTTAAATCTACATGTTTACAACTGAACATTAAAAATTTAATGATGAGATAAAATTGAAACAGTATTTATAAAATAAAATTTTAATTTTATTCTTAAAGGTGTAATGAATGTTTTGCTCTCAAAATGTTGATATTTTAGTGAAATCAGTGTATTAAATTGACTTTGTTAACTTGGACAATTTTTGTTTAAGGCGTACGAGATAGAGATACACATGTCTGGCATTTATTAAGTTAATTTATGAGGGGGGACCCCCAAATACCCAGTATTTATTTATAAAAAATTGTGTATTTATTCTTGCATGTTTAAACTTTAGTCATCTTCAAAGTACTCTCCATTTGATGCAATACACCTATCAAGACTTTTTTTTCCCCCTGCTCAAAACAATGTTTGAACTTGTTGATTTTGATGCTTTTTAGTGCTTATTCCGTTTCTTTTGTTTCGCCTCTTCTTCATTGACAAAGTGTTTGCCTTTGAGGACTTTGTTCATCCAAAGGAAACAAAATAAAAATTTTCTTGGGGAGAGATTGGGTAAATAGGGAAGGTGGGTCATGGGGGTCATGCTGTTTTTGGTCAAAAACTGCTGCACACTCAGTGCATTGTGGGCAGTTGTGCTCGTAAATCACCCATCATGAAATGGGCAAATGCATTGAAAGAGTCTTCAAAAAAAAAAATTCGCTGAAGCCTAATTCAACCTTTCACAACAATGCCAGCTAGTACACTGATACAGATGGGTTCCTAGAGCACTCACTTAATGGGGGAAGCCTGTACTACGAGAGGCCTGCTCTCGAGAAGATAGTTCTGTGGTTGGTTTTTTGGGTCTCCCCTTGATTTTTTCTTTGAATACTTATTGGGGATTTTTATATTTGTCATTTTCTCTATTTATTTTTAATATTATTTTGGAATGGTTTCAGATGTACAGCATAGTGGTTAGATAACCATATATATATTGTACAAAGTATTCCACCTGATATTTCCAGTACTCACCTGACACCATACATATTTATTATATTATAAAGTGATTATATTTCACTTTACCCCATGACTACTTTGTAATTGCCAACTTATGGTTAATTCCTTTACCTCTTTCACCCAGTTGTTTAGTTAATTTAGACATTATTTTATAATGCCTGTCAAAACTTAAAAAGATATCTCACAAAAATATATTAATTCAAATGGAAGGAATATATTGTAACTGAAATAATGAAATCATGATACTTGTGTCCTTTCAAGCTTTTTATATGAAAAACTTAAAATATATGCAAAATTAAAGAGAATAAATGATAAACCTCATATACTGCTAACCTGACTTCGATAATTATTAACTTATGACCAATCTCTAATTCCTCCAACTCCTCAAGTAGATTATGTTGAAGTAAGCCTTAAGCTCATATAATTTTATTCTACGTATTTCATTATGTATTTTATAAAAGATGAGGACTCATAAGAAAACCCACTTAGCAAAAGCACATTTGGGTTTCGTGTTTCTTAAGTTTGTAATCCAATGAACCCACAAAACTTCACTGAAGGAAAATATTGCAAATGTTGCATTAAATGCTGGGATTTCAGGTAATGAGAAAGAGAGTAAAAAGTCTTATTGTACCAGTGTTGTGTAATACTTCCATATCACAGGAGAGTGGACTGTGTTGCCATGAAGTGCACTTGCATGTGAGTGAGAATACAACATTTGAGGCTGCAAGCCAGATTTCCTCTGAAAACACATTTATGGAACAAATTGTGCGTGTCAAGAAAATTAGGTTATTTTCCAGTCAGTTGTAATATCGCTGAAGTCCTGCATATACCATCAAGAAAGAAAATGAACACTTTTCTCTTCTTTGCCCCTTTTCAACTGTAAACCCTACATCTCGAGCAAATTAAATATGATGACTAGATGGCATATCTAGATGAGCAAAGGGAACTAAAAATCTAATGAAATGTTCCTTACTCCAGAATTTCAGCAGACGTTTCCAAGTCCAAGACATTTCCAGGTCTTGTGGTATTCATATGCCACAAGGCATCCAGGATATCATAGCCTCTCTAACTGTGCAAAAGACTAAGGCAGTAAGTTGGTGCAAAAGATTCACTTTATTGTTTCTTAAAACAACAACAAAAAAAATCAGTCTCATTATGCTTTTTCCCCAAGTGTTGATCTATTGGTTCTCTGTTTTTAGGCTCCCATGTGATTTGAACACATGATAGCAGCAGCACTAGCCTGAAGTGGTGTGACCAATGGGGGTTGGTATGGCCAGAGGCTAGTCATCTGTCAGCAGAATCTCAGTTTCCTTCAAGAGCTTCTTTCTTTTATTTTTTCATTGTTCTGTTACAGTTGTCCCAATTTTTCCACTGTTGCTCTTCACTATGGAGCCCATCCTCACCCCACTCCTGTCAGTCCCCACCCTGTTGGCCATGTCCATGGGTCCTTTATACATGTTCCTTGATTAGACCCTCTCCCTTCTTTCCCTCATTATTGCCCTCCCCCCACCTCTCTGATCACTGTCAGTCTGTTCCTTGTTTCTCTGTCTCTGGTTTGATTTTACTCATTTGTTTGTTTTCTTCATTAGGTTCCACTTATAGGTGAAATCATATGGTATTTGTCTTTTGCTGCCTGGCTTACTTCACTTAGCATTATAATCTCAAGTTACATCCATGCTATCATGAAGGATAGGAGCTCCTTCTTTCTTTCAGCTGTATAATATTTCATCATGTAATTGTTCCAGAGTTTTTTGATCCACTCATTTACTGATGGACACTTAGGTTGCTTCCAGCACTTGGCTACTATAAATTGTGCTGCTGTTGAACATTGGGGTGCATAGGTTCTTTTGAATTGGTAGTTCAGGATTCTTGGGGTAAAATCCCAGCAGTGGAATCACTGGATCAAAAGGCAGTTGCATTTTTAGTTTTTTGAGGAAATTCCAAGCTGTTTTCCACAATAGATGCACTGGTCTGCATTCCCACCAACAGTGCACTAGGGCTCCCCTTTCTCCACAACCTTGCCAGCTCTTGTTGTTTGTTGATTTGTTAATGATGGTCATCCTGATTGGTGTGAAGTGGTATCTCATTGTGGTTTTAATTTGCGTCTTTCTGATGTCTAATGATATTGAGCATCTTTTCATATGTCTCTGGGCCCTCCATATATCCTCCTTTGGCAAAGTGTCTGTTCAGGTCATTTGCCTACTTTTTAATGGGATTGCTTGTCTTCCTGGTGTGGAGTTATATGAATTCTTTACATATTTTGGAGGTCAAACCCTTGTTTGAGGTATCTTTGGCAAATATGTATTCCCATGTGGTTGGTTCCCTTTTCATTTTGATGATGTTTTCTTTAGCTGTGCAGAAACTTTTTAATTTGATGTAATCCCATTTGTTCTTTCCTTTATATCCCTTGCCCTAGGAGATATATCAGTGAAAATATTGCTACATGGGATATCTGAAATTTTACTGTGTAATCTTTTTGATGTATTGCTGGATCTGTTTGCAAATTTTAGTTGAGGATTTTAGCATGTGTGTTCATCAGAAATATTAGCCTGTAATTTTCTTCCTTTGTTGTTTCTTTACCTGGTTTTAGAATTACAATAATACTGGCCTCATAAAGAGTTTGGAGGTCTTTCCTCTTCTTGAGTTTTTTTGAAGAGTTTGAGAAGGATAGGTGCTGGTTCTTCTTTGAATGCTGGGTAAAATTTCCCTGTGAAGCCATCTGGTTCAGGGCTTTTGTGTGTTGGGAGTTTTTTTGATTACTGCTTCTATTTCACTAGTTGTTATAGGTCTATTCAGGATTTCTGCTTTTTCCTGATTCAGTTTTTGAAGATTATATGTTTCTAGAAATTTATCCATTTCACCCAGGTTGTCCAATTTCTTGGCATATTGTTGTTCATAGTAATTTCTTACAATTCTTTGTATTTCTTTGGTGTCAGCTGTTACTTCCCCCGTTTCATTTCTGTTTGATTTATTTGAGTCCTCTTTTTTTCTTGATCAGTCTGCTTAAAAGTTTGTCAACTTTGTTTATCTTTTCCAAGAACCAGCTCCTGGATTCATTGATCTTTTCTTGTGTTCTTTTAGTCTATGTCATTCATTGCTGCTCTGATCTTGATTATTTCCTTCCTTCATCTTGCTCTGGGCTTTTTTGTTGGTGTTGTTGTTTCTCTAGCTCTTGTAGATGTAGTGTTACATTGTTTATTTGATATTTTTCTATCTCTTTAGGTAGGCCTGTGCTGCTATGAACTTCTCCCTTAGGATTGCTTTTGCTGTGTCCCATAGGTTTTTGGGCTGTTGTGTGTTCATTTTCACTTGTTTCCAGAAGTTTTTGATTTCTTCCTTGATCTCATTGTTAACCCATTCCTTATTTATTATCATGATATTTAGCCTCTATGTATTTGAATGTTTTTGGGGTTTTTTTGAGGTTGATATCTAATTTCAGGCCATTGATATCTGAGAAAATGCTTGATATGATTTCAATTTTCTGGAATTTGTTAAAGCTTATTTTGTGTCCTACCCTGTGGTCTATCTTTGAGAATGATCCATGTGCATTTTTGAAGAATGTATATTTTACTTCTTTGGGGTGAAATGTTCTGTAGATATCAATTAAACCCATTTGATTTAGTGTGTTGTTTAATGCCTCTATATGTTTATTGATATTTTTTCTGGAAGATCTGTCCATTGTTGACAGTGGAGGGTTAAAATCCCCTACTATGACTATATTGCTGCCTATCTTTTTCTTAAAGTACTCGAAGATTTTTTTTATTTATCTAGGCGATCCTGTATGGGGGCATATATATTCACAAGGGTTATATCTTCTTGTTGGACTGATCTTCTAGGTATTATGTATTGTCCTTTTTCTTTTATTATGGCCTTTGTTTGAAGTCTATTTTGTCAGACAGAATTATTGCTACCTCAGCCTTTTTTCAATGACTATTTGAATGAAATTTTTTTCCATATCTTCACTTTCAGCCTGTGTAAATCTTTTGTTCCGAGATAAGTCTCTTGTAGACAGCATATTTGCAGGTCATGTATTCCTATCCACTCAGTTACCCTGTCTTTTCACTGGAACATTTAATCCATATACACTTAAGGTTATTATTGATAGGTACTTATTCATTGACATTTTCCCCTCTTTTCCTGTGTTTCTCTCTATTTCTTCTTATTAAAGTGATCCCTTTAGCAAGTCTTGCAAAGCTGGTTTGGTGGAAATGTACTTTTTTAGTCTTTCTTTCTTTATGTGTGTGTGTGTGTGTGTGTGTGTGTGTGTGTGTGAAACTCTTTGTTTTGCCTTCCTTTTTTAATGAGAGTCTTGCTTGATAGAGTAGTCTTGGTTGCAGGTGCTTGATTTTCTTTTCCTTCTTTTGTTTTTTAAAAGATAATATTTTTTAAAATTATATTTTACTGATTATGCTATTACAGTTATCCTAGTTCCCCCCACCCCCGCATTTTCTCCTTCACTGAGCACCCCTGACCCCCTCAGGATATTCCCACCCCTTTGTTCATGTACATGAGTCATGCATATAAGTTTTTTGGCTTCTCCATTTCCTATACTGTACTTTACATCCCCATGATTATCTCTAATTACCAATTTATGCTTTTTAATCCCTTCACCTTTTCACCTCTTTCCACTCCCATTTGGCTGCCATCAACCCATTTTCCCTATCAATGATTCTGTTTCTGTTCTGCTTGTTTGCTTAGTTTGTTTTTTAGATTAAATTGTTGATTGATATATGTGTACCGCCATTTTATTGTTCATAGTTTTGATTTTCTTTTGTAAAAATCACTCCCTTTAACATTTCATATAATGATGGTTTGGTGATGATGAATTCCTTTTGTTTTTTTCTTGTCTTGGAAGCTCTTTACCTGCCTTTCAACTATAAATGATTGCTATGCTGGGTAGAGTAATCTTGGTTGTAGGTCCTTGATTTTCATCACTTTAAATATTCTTTGCCAATCCTTTCTAGCATGCAAAGTTTATTTTGAGAAATCAGCTGACAGTCTCATGGGAACTCCCCTGTAGGTAACTAACTTCCTTTCACTTGCTGCTTTTAAGATTCTCTTTTTATCTTTAACCTTTAGCATTTGATAATGATGTGTCTTGGTGTGGCCTCTTTACATCCATCTTGTTTGGGACTCTCTGTGCCTCTGGTACATGTATGTCTATTTCCTTAACCAAATCAGGGAAGTTTTCTTTCATTATTTTTTCAAATAGATTGCCAGTTTCTTGCTCTTTCTCTTCTCTTTCTGGCACACCTATTATGTTAATTTTGGACCTGTTGAAGTTGTACCAGAGGCTTACTTACACTGTGCTCATTTTTCTGGATTCTTTTTTCTTCTTGTCATTCTTATTGGTTCTCTTTGCTTCCTTATGTTCCAAATCATTGACTTAATTCTTGGCTTTATCCACTCTACTATTGTTTCACTGTAAATTGTTCCTTATCTCAATTAGTGTATCCTTCATTTATGACTGGATTTTTTTTTTGCTGCTGAGGTCCTCACTAAATTCCTTGAGCGTCCTTATAAACAGTGTTTTGAACTCTGCGCCTGATAGATTGCTGTCTCCATTTAATTTAGTTCTTTTTCTGGAGTTTTGATTTACTCTTTCATTTGGGTCATGTTTCTTTGTCTCCTTGTTTTGGCAGCCTCTGAGTTTATTTCTATGCATTAGGTAGAGTTGCTTTGAGTCTGTGTCTTGGTAGTGTGACCTAATGTGTAGTAGGTGTCCTTAGGGTCCCAGGGCACAGCCTCCCCTATCAACCAACTTCTATACTCAAGGTTCACCCTTTGTGTGAGCTGAGTACATCCTCTTTTTGTGGTTGAGCCTTGGTGGTTGTTGGCAGGCCAATGGGAGGAATATCCCTAGGCTAGTTAGCTGCAAGGACTGGCTGTGATCACTGATCATCTACCTCCACCCTCCATGGAGGATCAGCTGTGTGGGGGCTGGGTAGTGGTGCTCTGAAGTGGTCTGTAGTATTCCTCTGAATGCACAGGCTCTGGGGCTTCCTGGATGGTGCCGGCCAAATTCAACCCCCCTGTGTGTTTTGCCTGTGGCCACTCTACCTGAGCTATAAAACAATTTGAGACGGCTGCTACTTGTGCTGGGCTTGGAGAGTCCCAGGAAAATCCAAGCTGTGAATCTAGGCTAGCTACTGCTAGTGATGGACCTGGGGCTACTTAGCAAGTGGTATGGGAGCAACCTCACTGAGGCTGGCTGTTGCTTGTTTTTGGGGACTTAGGAAGTTGTGAAGCATGAGCCAAGACCATCCAGTCATATGGAAGTGCACCTCAGGTGGGCTGCAATTTGGGTGTCTTGGGGTCTCTGGGGATCTCCAGGGCAGTGCAAAGAGTGTTAGCCACATTGATGGAGTCTCAGATATGGTACCATCCTGCCGGCTCTATGGCTATGTGTTGGGAGGGTTCAGAAAAGGGAAAATGTCCTGTGCTCTCCTTGATGCCAGACACTTCAGTTCCTCCCCTTAAGCCACTGGTATCTTTCAAGCTGCTCTCCTGGTGCTTGAGTGAGTCTGAGCGAGTCCATGTGTGGGTTCTTTAAAAGGAACTGCTTGGGATTCTAGCAGTTTCTTCCACAGACTCCATCCCTGCTGGTTTTTGCACCCAGAAGGTATGGGAAGTTATCTTCCTGGCACAAGAACCCAGGCCTGGGCAACCTGGTGTGGAACTGAGAATCCTTGCTCCTGAGATATCCTTCCCAAATTTTTATCCACCACATGTGGGTGTGGGACCAGCCTGTTTGGTGTCTGCGCCTTTCTTTCCAACCAGTCTGGATGGATGTGGTTTCTTCAATTCCGTAGTTGCCAAGCTTCCATTGAATTTGATATCTGATAGTTCTGAGTGATGGTTGTTCTATATTTTAGTTGTAATTTTGATGTTGTGTGAGCAGTTGAGCCATGTTTGCCTATATTGCTGTCTTGACTGGATATCTCCCAATAACATTTAATAATTTTTTGGTTGATTGATTAATAAAGATATTATTGTATGTGTTGTTTTAAAAGTGTGAAGTTTGAAATGCAATTAAATAAAAGAAATGGAACATAATTTAGGAAATGGGACCAAATATAGATTTATTTATGTGGTGCACACAGCTTTTGTTACACACGAGGTATATGCTTCTCTGTATTTCTGTTCATGTGATCTCAGTATTGCAGTTTTTTGTAAGAAATATTTAATTTCTCACTCAACTGTAGATATTGAGAAGCATAACAACTTATTTGGTCAGAAATACATTGTTTACACATTTCATAAAAAACTTTTAATGCAATAAAAAGAAAAAAGTAGTGAGATAATAGAGAAGTAATATTTTATTAATATAAGAATTGCTTAAGCATATTTTCCATAGTGAAAATATCAATGTTATCATCATTGCAGAGAAATAGATACTGAAACACTGCATTTTGATTTTTTGAACATGGAAACAATGATGAATTACCTGTCATTGTGAGTGAAGATAAGATCTGGCCATAACAGTATTTGCTACTGAGAGGTGGAAAGGCAGTAAGGCTGAGTTACAGGAGAGGCCCACAGTGCAGACAGAAGGTGCTATTGGCCATTTTCCAAACTTCCCCAGGTGTCTGTGATGGTCCTGGGGATAGACTCTGAGAAGTCACTATGGCTCTGGGTCCTTATCAATTGATGACTCCTCAAAGGGCTGTCTGCAGTTTCAGAAAGCTATACTGTGTTTGAAAGCATGGTTTTCATGGGTGAACTGCAAGAAACAAATATATGTGACAATATATGTATGTGAGTGTAACATTTGCTTATTTGTGAATAAGTAAATATTTGCTTGAATTTGTTTGTAGAAAGTATCTTTTTGTATGTGACAATTGATGTGTCCAGAGGATATAAAATTCAGGAATAAAGTATCACTTATTTATATATAAAAATTAAATTGTATAGTATAGATCTGAAGCATTCTTGGGGGAAAAATGAAGGTAGTCTTTTGTTAAAATTTCACAGTGCTTCTCTCTTTGTGAAGCCTTATCTAAGTTCTAAGTCCTTTCTCTAACATGTGTGAGACTTCAAAAATGTTTTCCTCAGAGATCAAAATTTTAAACTTTAGATTGGGTTAAATACATTTTGTAATTCTTCCTGCAGCTGTTCAACTATAATTCTGTAAAATGAGAATTGCTTTTAAGGCATATTTCTCAACAGACTGGTTTTGAAAATGAAACCAAATCTTCATGTTCCACATGACATTGGAATTTAAAGTTATTTTTAGAAGCTCCACTGCAGTCACCATTTGAAACATTGAAAAACATATTAAAATATAGTAAGCTAAGAGTTAAGATAATTTTCTCCCAATGTCTTGTTCAGTAAATAAAAATGAGGAATACAAATTACATCTTTCTATTACCTTTCATGGTTTTTCATAGTTACACTTTAGCCAAAAAGCATATTATCTTGTGTATAATTTTCCCTCTCTTTTAATTATAGCCAGATTTTCTGCTATGCCAGGTAGAGCTTTTATTAACTTGAAAGTATGTTTGGTTTAAGTAGGGGATGTGGGATCAAAACCCTTCAAGGAAAGGCACATTTTCTCTGAAATGTGGTATCTAAATATAGCCTTGACTAAGTCCCTAGAACATTGAAGTACTGGAAAATGTTCAGGTGTCCCTACTGGGGACAGATTTGCTTTCAATTTTACAAAGTAGTGGCTGTATGAAGTCACTGAAGCTGAACTGAAAAGTGGGCTTTAAATTCATAGTAAAGTCCACAAGAGAAATAAGTGAATACGAGCATGAGCAAGGGAAGAACTGTGTCCATCTTACCTTTTGCCTGTGATGTGAAAGGTCTGTGCCCCTGGGCACTGCTGGGAAGTAAACCACCTTGTTTGCCTCCTTCTATCCCACCCCTAGCAAATGGCTTATGTACCATTCCTGGAGGGCCTGGCCTGAGCTAACTGTCCACATCCCTGGTAAAGCACCTGTCAAAGAAAGACTCCTCTCAGAAAAGGGAGGAATCAGGCTCAAACTATACCTTAAGAATGGAAGAGTTTAGGTTCATTTAGAGCAAAGACTGTTAAGTATCAGTCCTATAGTAATTCTGGAAGTCATTTTTTAAGGAAAACAAAGAATTTTAGAAGGTGATTAAAACAATGTTACAATATAAAAACTGACAGATCAAGAGATTAGAATACAAAGTCCAGGAGTAGACTATGTTTTTTATCATCATTTATGAGAAATGTATTTTAAATCAACAGGAATCTTATGGACAATTTAATAAGTGATATTAAAAGCTACACCTAAAATGTGTCATTACAGATTTAATTCTGTATATATTTATATGTATAAATGAATAGATGTGCTAGAATAAAACATAGTTTTCTATTTTTTGAGTGGTGGGTATTATTTGAAGGAGAATATAACAAAATTCCTAAAGGAAAAAATATGACAATAAAATAGATACACAATTAGCAAAACACAACAAAAACTAAGTACAGACAACAAACTCCAAAAATATTTATAATGCAGAAACCATATTCAAGGAATGTATAAAAACTGAGTTTCTGTGGTAGCAAATGGAGTTATTGTTTTGATAGTATTATTTTTCTTCTATCATTTGTATACTATGTATTTTTTTATTGAATTTATTGGGGTGACATTGGTTAATAAAACCATGCAGGTTTCAAGTGCACAAATCAATAAAACATCATTTGAATGCTTGCGCACTCATAGACCAAAGTAAAGTCTCTTTTGGTCCCCATTTAACTTATCTTTGCTCACTTTCAGCACCCCCAACTCCCTTTCCATCTGACTTTCATCATACTGTTCTGTTGTCCATGTCTATGTGCCATGTGTGTATGTATGTGTGTGTGTGTATCTATCTATCATCTATCTATCTAATCATCTTTTGCTTAATCCCTTTACCTTTTGTTCATTTATCCCCCCAGTCACACCCCATGACAGCTGTAAGTCTGTTCTGTGTATCTATGTTTCCTTTTCTATTTTGTTAAATTATTTTGTTCATTTGATTCCACATATAAGTGAGATTGTATGGTATTTGCCTTTCTCTGACTGGCTTATTTCACTTAGCATATTATGCCTTCGTTCTATTCATACTGTCGCATAACGGTAAAATTCTGTCCTTTTTTACTGCCAACTAGCATTCGATTGTGTAAATGTACTACAGTTCTTTTATCCACTCATCTACTCATGGGCACTTGGGCTATTTCCAGATCTTGGCTACTGAAAATAATGCTGCAATGAACATAGGGGTGCATAAATTTTTTTGAATTAGTGTTTTGGGTTTCTTCACATATGTTCCCAGATATGGAACTGCTGGGTCAAAAGGTAGTTCCAGTTTTAATTTTTTAAGGAAATGCCATACTGCTTTTCACAATGGCTGCACCAGTCTGCATTCCCACCAACAGTGTATGAGGGTTACTTTTTCTCCACATTCTCGCCAGCACTTGTTTGTCGATACGTTAATCATAGTCATTTCGACATGTGTGAGGTGATATCTCACTGTGGTTTTATTAAATTAATTAAGTAATTTTAATATTACAAGCAATGCTTTTAATTGTTTAGCTTTTCACAGTACTCATATAACAAACACTGACAATTTCATGACTTCCTCTTAAAAAAACATGAAAAACAATATCGTGAAGACTGTTGCTCTTTTTCTTTTTCTTTTTTTAGCTGTTTTTATTGTGATGGTTACACCTAGCTTGGTCAGCACCTCTCTACTCTGTCACTGGTAAGACCTGGTGGCAGTCTTGGCTGGGATGTCTCTTGGGAATGCCAGCAGACTCCTCACATGTTATTCACACACATTTTGTAGGACACAAACTGCCTCTTGGGAGAGGGATGTGATGAGCACAACCATTGATGCATCTGATATATTTATAATATGTCACTAATAAATAGAATTATTAAAAAATTGAACTATAATAAAAAATGATGTTAGAACTCCTTACAGTTAGAAAACATCAGAATCATAAATCTGAATGATTTTATCTTTAAAGTCAGAGTCTATGTGAAAGCACACATTGAATTTAGTGTATTTCACAAAAAATAACAAATCTCCTAATACTAAAGGGAGTCTGGCAAAAATGGAGACTGACACAATGCTTAAAGAGGAAATGTCATTTGGAAATCAAGCTAGAAAGTTCCAAATGGGTAGCCATGCCCTTATTCAACAATTTAGAACAACTCTACTAAATTTGGCTCAGGAAAGCAGTACCTAAATTCTCTACAGATCCCACCTCTGTAACCTCTCTTCTAATGAGAGTCCTCATTCTTTATGCCTCTATTCTTTATGGTCCTATCACAGCAAAAATGCTTTAGTTTAATTCTTGAAGAGAATTAGGTTAGTAACATCTTAACACTTGGGTGGTTTTTCCATGTTCAGATCTTTTCTTAGACCTCTGTTTAGGTTTCCTTTGCTCAGGGTCAAAAGTCAGTACCTCAGAGTTTCACTCTGAAGTTTAACATCTTGAATCAAGAAAAAAAAAATCTGTCCTCTGTAAGAAAGGTCAGAAATCTATTTTGTAGGAAACTGTTACAAACATATGAAACTAAAGTTTTAAAAATGAACCAGCCAATGTGCAATGTCAAAAGGTTAAATGTCTTCAATTTCAACATAAAAAATATAAAAATTCTAATTTCTAATCATTATATGTCTATAAAAGTCTTATCAAAATTTTAAAATATAATCTTACAAAATGTTTCTTTATCACAGTTACCAAGTAACTAGTTGGCCATTATTAAAAAATAAAAGTCACCAATATTGTGAGACCCAAGGCCGTAGGGAGCTGACCTCTTGGCTTGCCTTTAAAGGCTTCGTCTACCTGAGTCATAGGAAATGCTTGGGCTGAAGCTCTAGTTCCAGTGCTGTATTTAAATAGCTCTGTGGTTTTCAACATGTTGTTTAACCTCCCCAAGCCTCAATTCCTCCATTATTAGCATTTTCAAAACTTGTACCAAGGTATATCAATCTCCTGAAAAATGGTTCTGTGGTCAAATTAAGTTGGAAACTGTTACACACAATTTTCCTCTTTAGGAGATTCACAGTGGGCATTAGCATTATTAAAGATTCTGAGAAGTCCTGCAGTACTTTTGTTTAACTTTGTATCAATCTTAGTTGACCTCAGAATCCCTTTACCAACTACCACACCCAGCATATTTCAGGTCTCTGTTAGCACTTATACTGGTAACATTTAGGAAGAGCAATGCACAGTCTTTTGACACGGGTTCTGGGGATTGAGGGGACTTAATGCCCTGTGTTAACGAGACACCTGTTCATGCTTACTGGCCCCTTGAAGATCAACACAATTCCCTTGTTCCTAATGAAAGTCTTCATGCAATAGCAGTGGTAATGACAATCATAGAATCTTGGTGGACTACATTACAATAAATAGCAGAACTGGCCAAGAGTGATCAGTTATCTTCAATGCAGTGTAGTTTTTCTTTCCACTGCGACTTGATTTTTCTCCATGGCTAATGCTTTTACTACTGTCCCATAGAATTGTAAGAGCATTCCTGGTTTTCACACAGTTCATCGTCCAGATGAAGTCAACATGCAGGTAGACTGTTAGGTAGTCCTCAGGTTAAAAAGCTGCTCTTCCAAAAAAGCATCCCCAAGGCCATATTGTTCTTCATGAAGATTAATTTCTTCAGGTGACAAGTGGCTTTCTCCAGGAACAAAGTCTGCAAGCTTCTTAGGAGCCTGGAGTCTGGAGATGGCCAGGCATGATGGGAAGTTGGGTCTGTCACAGGCCTAGTGCAGCTCCTCCAAAGAGCTGGTTGTTTCAGCATCAGCTTGCTCTCACATCATATAACTGAATGCTTTCATTGGGTGATGTAAGTTCCTAATGTATATATTCTGTTTTCATACCACAGCCACTTCAGATTTTCCATCAGTTGGTACACCACATACACTTAGGAATAAACCTTTTCACCAGCAGCAGGACAAAGACAAATGACATCAGAGTACCCAGCATGGTCTCCGAAAAGTAGTAGAAAGTAGGATTTTGACTCAAGGTCTTTGCAGAAAAGAAGAGGAAAACACTTGCCACAAACACAAGGAGGAGTTTGAAATCCACAATGCTTTGATTCACACATATTGTATAATTTCTGACAGGCTTCATAGCAAAGCACACAGTCTCTCCATATGACTCAATGGTTAGTTATTTCATGAGAGTAATTTTGTATCCAAAATTTATGAATCACACATTTGATAACAGATAGAATGGTTTCTGGATCCCGGCAATTTTGTCTTTCTGTAATAGATACAATACTGAATGGGACTGAACTGGTAATTTTCACACATTCCTATCCAGTCATTCTTCCACTCTCTTCCACAAGAATTTCACAGCTTCTCCTTCATCAATTCTCCAACACCTTCTACCTCTTCTCAGTCTTGGCTGGAGATCTTCCTCCTTCACTGCACAGTTGACCATATGTATTTCCACTTCCACTCCATTTGGGAATTTTGATTGTAGCAGTAACAGTGTGATTCAGAAGATTTAATTAAATCTATTTCCTTCAAAGTTTTGCACATCGGAACTGAAAACTCCGCCATGACTGCCTCTTCCCCATGAACTGCGCCTTTGGCCAGTTTGACCAAGGGAGGCAGCCAGAACAGCAGCCACCATGGACAAGGGACCATCTGCATTCCACCCAGAGATCAGCTCCACACTGCCCAGCGTGGCAAGGCCCTTTGGGGCCCTCTTCACCGATCACTGTGGTTTTAACTTGTGTCTCTGATGATTGGTGACTTTGAGCATCTTTTCAAATGTCTATGGGCCATTTGTATGTCCTCTGGAGAAATGTCTGTTCAGGTCCTTTGCCCATTTTCCTAATTGGGCTGTTTGTCTTCTTGGTGTTGGGTTGTATAAATTTTTAAATATATTTTGGAAATTAACCCCTTATCAGATGTATTATGGATGGATACGTTCTCCCATTCAGTGAGTTGCCTTTTCATTTTGTTGATGGCTTCTTTTGCTGTGCAAAAGCTTTTTAGTTTGAAGTTTTAGTTTATTTTTCCTTTGTTTCTCTTGCATAAGGAGATATTTCGGCAAAAATATTGTTACTGGAGATGTCTGAGAGTTTACTGTCTATTTTCTTTTTTTTTTAGAATTTTTATGGTTCTTGACTGACATTTTTATCTTTTATCCATTTTGAATTTATTCTTGTGTATGGTGTAAATTAGTGGTCTAGTTTCATTTTTTGCATGTATCTGTCCAATTTTCTAACACTATTTATTGAAGGGACTCTTTACTCCATTGCTTGCTCTTGCCTCCTTTGTCAAATATTAATTGACCATAAAGGTGTGGGTTTATGTCTGGGTTCTGCGTTTTGTTCCAATGATCTATATGCCTGTTCTTATGCCAGTACCATGCTGTTTTGATTATTATGGTCATAGTGTAGTTTGATATCAGGTAGTGTGAATCCTCCAACTTTTTCTTCTTTCTCATGATTGCTGTTGCTATTCAGTGTCATTTATGGTCCTATATAAATTTTTGGAATATTTGTTCTAGCTCTGTGATTTGTGCTCTTGGTATCTTGATAGGAATTGCATTGAATCTATAGATTGCTTTGGATAGTATGGAGATTTTAATGATGTTAATTCCTCCTATCCATGTACAATGGTATATGCTTGCACTTATTTGTACCTTCTTCAATTTCTTTCTTTAGTGTGTTATACTTTTCAGGGTACAGGTCTTTCACATCCTTGGTTAAATTTATTCCTAGGTATTTTATTCTTTTTAAAGCAACTGTGAATGGGAATATTTTCTTAGTTTCCATTTCTGATAGTTCATTATTCATGTATAAAAATGCTACCAATTTCTGGATATTTATTTTGTATCCTACTAATTTACTGAATTCATTTATCAGTTTTAGTAGTTTTGTTTTTTGTGCAATATTTAAGGTTCTCTATACACAGTATCATGTCTTCGGCAAATAATGACAATTTTACTTCTTTCTCTCCAATTTGGATGCCTTTTATTTCTTCTTGTCTGGTTGCTGTTGCTAAGACTTCCAGTACTATGTTGAATAAGAATGGTGAAAACAGCAATCCCTGTCTTATTCCCAATCTTAAAGGAAATGCTTGTAGTTTTTGCCTATTGATTATGATGTTGGCTATGGGTTTGTCATATATGGCATTTATTTATTTATTTATTTATTTATTTATTTATATTGTCAGATTATTTACTTTGAGTAGAGTCTCAAAAATGATACAAAAGTGCTAAATATAAAAGTCACAGTTATCTTAGAAATTTCACTTTTAGCAATATTTTGATATTATTTTAAATTTTGCACACGCAAATGTTGGAAAAACCAAACATAAAAAATATAAACCCATGCTTTGGATCCCCAGTTTCCTTTCTTTTCAGCACAAGCAGCCAGAAATAATTTCTTCAGAATGTTTCCAGAGATCGTTTTTGTGCATGGAGAAAAATATATGTACTAACTATTTTCCCACAAAAGACAAAAACAAATGTAATCATACTAATCATACCTTTCTTATCCTTTGTTTCCTTGACTTTTCTTTTTTAGCTTAGTTATTATCTTGGAGACTATTCTATATCACCATATAGATATACCTAATTGTTGTGAAGTTGCATGATATTCTGTCACATGGATGTCTGATATTTTCTTGAGAACTTTTGATGAACATTGGTATTTCCAGTATTTTGCAACTGTAAATAAAACGATTAAAAATATGCTTGTTCATATATCTTTAAGCATATGTGTAAATTTATATATGGCCTTTATTATGTTGAGTCATGTTCTCTTTATTCTCACTTTGCTGAGAGCTTTAATCATAAATAGGTGCTGGATTTTATTGAGTACTTTTTCTGTATCTATTGATAAGATCATGTCAATTTTGTTCTTCATTTTGTTTTTGTGGTGTATCACAGTTATTGATTTGTGGATATTGGATGAAGATTGCATCCCCAGAATAAATATCATTTGATGATGTTGTGTGATCTTTTTAATGTGTTGTTGGACCTGGTTTTCTAATGTTTTAATGAGGATTTTAGCATCTGTGTTCATTAGGGATATTGGTTTGTAATTTTTTTTCTTTGTAGTGTCTTTATCTGGTTTTGGAATTAGGATAATTCTGGCCTGTAAAATGAGCTTGGAAGTCTGCCCTCCTCTTGGTTTTTCTTTTTTTAAAAATATTTTGAGAAGGTTAAGGTGTTAGTTCTTTTTTTTTTTAGTATATTTTATTGATAATGCTATTAGAACTGTCCCAATATTTCCCCCCTTGCCCTCCTCTGCCTGGTATCCCCATTCCCTTCAGTAATCCCTGCCCTCCTTAGTTCATGTCCATGGTTTGTGCATATGAGTCCTTTGGCTTCTCTATTTCCTGTGCTACTCTTAACATCCCCTGTCTATTGTGTACCTACCAACTATGCTTCTTAAAACCTGTACCTTTCCCCCACTTATTCTCTCCGTTCCTACTCACAGCCGATAACCCTCCAAGTGATCTCTATATCTATGATTCTGTTCCTATTCTAGTTGTTTGCTTAGTTTTAGTTTCTGTTTTTTAGGTTTGGTTGGTAATAGTTGTGAGTTTGGTTTCACTTTACTGTTCATAGCTTTTGATCTTTTTCTTAGATAAGTCCCTTTAATATTTCATATAATAAGAGCTTGGTGATGATGAACTCCTTTAACTTTACCTTGTCTAGGAAGCACTTTATCTGCCCTTCCATTCTAAATTATAGCTTTGCTGGATAGAGTAAATCTTGGATGTGGGTCTTTGCTTTTCATGACTTCAAATACTTCTTGCCAGCCCCTTCTTGCCAGCCCCTTCTTGCTTGCAAAGTTTCTTTTGAGAAATCATCTGATAGTCTTACGGGCACTCCTTTGTAGGTAACTCTCTCCTTTTCTCTTGCTGCTTTTAAGATTCTGTCTTCATTTTTAACCTTTGGCATTTTAATTATGATGTGTCTTGGTGTGGTCCTCTTTGTGTCTGACTTCTTTGGGACTGTCTGTACTTCCTGGACTTGCAAGTCTCTTTCCTTTGCCAGACTGAGGAAGTTTTCCTTCATTATTTTTTCAAATAAGTTTTCAATTTCTTGCTTTTCCCCTTCTCCTTCTGGCACCCCTATGATTCGGATGTTGGAACATTAAAAGTTGTCCCAGAGATTCTTTAACTATTTGGTAAAATTTCCCTTTGAAACTGTCTAGTCTAGGACTTTTATTTGCTGGAAACATTTTGTTTACTGCTTCCATTTCATTAATTATAATCAGTCTATTCAGATTTCCTGATTCTTCTTGATTCAGTTTTGGAAGATTGTATGTTTCTAGGAATGTATCCATTTTGCTCAGATTTTCCATTTGTTGGCATATTTGTGTTCATGGTATTTTCTTACAACTCTTTGTATTTCTGTGCTGTCAGTTGTTATTTCTCCACTTTCATTTCTGATTTCATTTATTTGGGTCTTCTCTTTTTTTTCTTGATGAGTCTGGTAAAGGTTTGTCAGTCTTGTTTATCTATTACAAAGACCAGGTCTTGTTTCATTAATTTTTTGTATTCTTTTTTTAGTTTCTATGTCATTTATCTGCC